>JABAKD010000104.1:20000-193154 GCA_012845835.1 Undaria pinnatifida | reverse complement strand
TGGAAATGATTGGGGGAACTCGTGCAACAGCAACGACAGCGTTAATAACTTACAGGGAAGCAGTTCACGCAATCCATCCATTGTCCACAGAAAACGCCATATGATTTCATTCGAATTCATTTTACTCATCCCTTCTACTATCTCCTCGCGTTTTCTTTCTCCATTGGGTTCCATCGCCAGACGACGTAGGTCATTGATTATCATGACCGAGGCTACTGTAGGGAAGTACCCCCAGTTCTCGTTACCACCGGGTCTGAGCCGCTATTATTATTGTAGCACGAGCGACTCTGCACCTCGCTGACAACAACAAGCTACGAGGCGGTTTGTTTGACGCAGCATGACACATGTCTAACACCATCCCATTGGAGATTCATATCGGAATGTTTAGTCTAAGCAACGCGAAGCCCTTTCTATGATCGCATGGAACAGGAGGGTGTGTCAATCGCGCGACAGACCTCGATCCACCGCACCATATAAAGGGGCATAACCCTTATTATGGTACCGTTCGACTCAGATCCGGCTTCACTACGCAGGCTCCCCCCCCCCCCCCCCCCGGAGTACGCGCCTCAACTTTTATCGCGGGAAGATTCCAGCCTATATATTCCCGCCGTCGACTCGCAAGCATAGACGAGTGCCTAACCACGATTTTAGGTGCTCTGAGCAGATACATAGGTCTAGTTAATTAGTCTAGTTAGTTGGTTGATTCCCTTCATTGTCATTTTGCAACGTGAACACCAAAGTCCGACCCTCAAGGTTTTTTTTTTTGAGCCTCAAAAGCAACTTCGTCAGCAAGCAATCGAGGGTAATAACCTCACCACCGGGCGGGGCGACCCCGGCACCATCATTTTTATCGGCATTTCTCGCCTTTATTCTTTTCAGAGCTCTCAACTCGTTCAAGATGTTTTACCGTCAGTAACCTTCTGGCATATATAGACGCGCGATCGGAGTATCACACACAGCTCGCAAAGATGTGTTTCGACAAAATATTCGATCTCACAGCTGGAGTGAATTTTAATTTTGATAATATAGCCGTGGTCAGAGGTGTCTTCTCTCCTCCCCCGCCGGTGCTTGCCTTCATTTTTATCGCGCGTCGGGTTCATACAGCATTCCCACCTTTCAGCTTTTTATTATTATGCTCGTCGTGTCGCCAAATATTTGTAATATTCCGCCACCTCGCACTGCTGTGGGTCTGTCTGTCAATGCGTCGCATGAAGGAGTCATTTGCGGGGTTTAAACCTACGGCCTTTGATTTCAATAGTTACTATTAATACGCGGCTACTACTAGTCGTACAGCAGTAGTAGTATACTGCTGTTTCGTGTTGGGCGACGCTGGTCGTAAAAAATACCGGTACCGATGGATGATTAGATTGCAGACAAATTTCTTGGCAACGTTCTGCGTAACGGTTTTCGTGTCTTTAGGGTGTTCACGGGGACCGAACACCTGCCAGCAGGTTCATCGCTGAAAGTAGTATTAGTTCACAACTTATTCGGGGAAATGGTTGGCATGAAATAAACTTCTAACGCTACTCCTAGCCCTAACCCAACCAATCAAAATAAGGGACACAGCAGTACAGACCCGTTCGCGGCCTATATACACAGCGTGCATCAACCATTTTCTAGAAGAAGTGGCAACCTCGTTTGTGGTTATGGTTATGGCTTGCGAGAGTAACTGCTGTCGACAGTCATTGACCTAAACCAGCTAACCCAGTGTGGTCACGTGGTCACAGACTACAGCGTTTCGCAAAATATTTCACTAAATAGATATGACAGAAAGACTAACAAAATCATCGCAAATGATTGATGGCAAGAGCAGAAGAAAAAATATGTTAATAATGTACCGGTTACCAGTTTCGGAACAACAAAAAAATACAAGAAACGCATTGCTGGCCGCGGCCTGGTCCGCGACTACTCCCACTCGTGATGGCTGCACCCCGCGTGCGCGGTCCTCATTGATCGTTCGCTGTGCGGCCCTTGCGAAGAGGAGACGCCGCTTAGGGTGGCCGTGTCAACGCTTTCGCTTGATGCCTTTTTGAGGGCAGTGGCGTACGAAATGAGGTAGTCAGTGCATTGTCGGCGCTAGAACCCAAGTCTTCGTGCATTGGTATGAGGATAAGGAGGAAGAAAGGTGCTGTTCTGTTCGTAGTGGAGCGATTGTTTCGGGCCAAGAGTCCACAACGCACACAACCGTACCGTGGAGTCTCTAGAGTATTGCTTCATCGGCCGTTACTACTACTCACTCTAGTGTTAGGACCTTCAGGATGAACACGATGGACGCAAGACAACCTCTCTTTGTTTACATATTTTGCATGATACGAATATGGTTCCATACACACCCGGTAATACACGTGATCGGTGTACAAGCAGTATCGCACACAGCGTGCAAAGATGAACTTCAACGAAATATTCGATCTCACCGCTGGAGTATGTTTAAACTTGCTCTATAGACTAGACAACTATGTTTTCATGCGGCCAATCCGTTCTGCAAAGCACTGCTATTAAATGCCTGTACGGTTGTATTTGATACACCTCAGGTCGTACGATAGGCGCTTGCCACGCCTAGTGACGCTGAAATGCGAGTGCGTGCGGGTTGCACATAAGCTTGGTATGAAAGCACCATGCTAGACCTACGTACGAAAGAGGGGCACCACACGTTTCTGAGACTCTTTTCTTAAAGAGCTCTATACTTCACCCATGTAAACATATTACCAGCAAACAAACGGTGCATCTCTTGTACACGCAAACTAAAGATGCAACTCGATGGCCAAACAAACCCACAGCCTAGGTATACAGCATTCTAATAGAAAAACAAGGACGACATTCCGAAGATATTTTGTGGTAAGGCGCCAAACGTCATTGCGAAAAAGGGCTGCCTCTGTCGTAGTATGCGTCCAAATTATTCAGCAGTGGCAACGTTTCAGGCCGATGCTGCTCCGGTATAAGGGGGTTGTTTGTTTTTGGGCCATGTTTTACAGTAGTGGCCCGGAGTCACTCGCGCGAGTGACATACCCCCTGTTCCTTTGCGGTCTTAAGCTCTTTGGTGCTATTTTAACCTAGCGACATGAATCCGCAATGCAAAGGTTAGTCGCGCTGCGCCAAGCATAGTCTATGGTGTAAACTCGTTTTGTCAGTGAAGTACAGAGTCACTCGTGCGAGTATAATAAGATGGTATGATAGCTCAAACCCCTTCTTAGTGAAAAAAGGGGGTATTCTCCTACCGTAGCCTTGGTCTTGAAGTGGCCTTGGTCTTGACGGGGTGGAGGAAGCTTTACCCAATGGCCACGGCCTGTCTCCAAGGTAGCTGAGAGTGTAACCCCCTGTGGCTTCATGCGAAATTGCGATCCTTCTGCGAAGGCAAAACTTCGATGATCGCCTCCTTTTTTTTGCTGGAAATGGTCGCAATTGAAAAACATACAGAAGTGTGCATGATTGCATATTTTGCCTACTACACGCTGACGTAACCACGCCTCTTTTAATACGCCTGTCACTACTTGCCTGCCACCCCGTCCACAGAGTGTCCTCAACAGAATCGAAGCCGGGGACACGATCTACCTTGAGAGCGGCACCTACTCTGGAGATCTCGTCACCATGGTCAGTGGGAGCTGGTACTATTAGCAGGATCTGTTTTTGTCTGATTGCTGCGTTCGCAAAATTGGAGGTCCAATCCCCCAGACCCGTGGTTGAGCAGATTGCTGAACGAAGGCACTCACTCGTTCGCAGAGCTCCCTCCGTTGCACCGCTGGGCGCTCCTAACAACCCACGGGTTGATGCCGTACTTGGAATTGCAAGGTCGTGATGGTGCTCTATCTGGGCCCCAAAAGAGTGAAAACGACGCGGGTAATGCTCCCTTGCAATTTTGTCCGATCGAACGGCAGCTCCGACCGTTCCCACTTTCATGGTCATGCTTCATGGACCGCATGGGTGATTCGCGCATCCCCCGCGGACGGCACGTGCCTTAAAGTTATACATGCATGCAATATGTTGTAAGTATGAGGTTGGCTCAACGTACGTTAATTTAGCCTTTTTGAATCGCGTCTTGCTCGACGATACTAAGTAAGTGCCGCACGCGATAGGTCCATGCATTCATCAAATGGTAGTTCACAGTCGTTCTACGGTAGCCCCTTAAACGTTTCTTTAACGAAATCACCGGTTTTGAAACCAGCTTCCGGCCGTGTCTCCTAAAATACGGTGGCCTCGTAATAGCAGTGTATTTGATGAAACTGCGACACCCATAGAGATCGTGTTAAAGGTAGACGCATCTATGCCGAAGCCCTTATCAAAGCGATGCTCTGGGGTAACATATTTCATAGGCTTCATCGTGTATCGCGTGCGTCGTATCTATGTTGGATACTTTACATATGTATTATCACTCGAATAGTTCTGTTACTGTTGCTGTTCGACAAGCCAATTTCATGACGAAGTTGCGGTTCGACGGGCAGCAGTTGTGTCGCTAAAAAGTGATAGTTTACTGTTGATGTTTAGACCACAGCCATGCGGTGCATGCTGCGTCGAACAACGTCCACAATCCAGAGGGACGGCAGTGCTTGACCGCACCCCTGTTCGTCCATTCTCCTGTTACTCCCCCCACCTGAAACACAGACAATTCACAGCGACACGCCGTATCTAGTTATACCGAGCCACGTGTACACATTAAACGGGGAGTCTCTTATCGGAGTGCATTCAGCTTCAACGCCATTTTTTTGGTCAATGCGGCTATTCGAAGCGGTCTTTGTTTCCAGACCCCTCGGCCCACAAGTCTTGGTGACCACTGGCTAACCCATGGCAATCAATCGTTCAATCATAATCGCACGGGAAAAGCAAAAAAAGCCACTCATAGCCCAAAATGTTTAACGCGCTTGTTTGCTTTCCATAGGTGGACGGCACCGCAGACGCAAGGATTACCATCAGAGGGGTCGGAGGAACGGACAACGTGATTGTACGTGGTTCGGGAGACGGCTCTAGGCTGTTCGAGATCAAGCACGACTACTACACTCTTCAGGTTCGAATTGTATCTCTCCGCGTAGACGTTGGCTAGACATTCGTTTTTCGTTGCTGTTCTGTTGAGAATGCCTCGTCGTGCCCGTTTGCCCTTTTGACGCGAGCTACGATAGAGGCTCCTGACTTTTGGGGCTTAAGATATGATCTTCTTCACCCGAAAAAGGATTTGGAGAAGGAGTATAAATGCGACCGAATGAAAAATCACCACCAAATGCGACCGAATGAAAAATCACCACCTGGCCTAGGGGTAATCAAGAAAGAAAATGGCGTATTCCCGACCATTTTGGATTAAGGAGCCCCGTCATTGAGAAAATGTTTCAGACGGAAAAACCACTTTGCCTCTATCGTAGCAAGCGTATTTTCCCTCGTCTTCTTCACACATACGGCTGGGTGAGTGTTGCCGACAACAACTATTTGCACATTTAGACGAGGGCTGCTTTGCGGTCAACGCAAACTCGAAATCGTCGAGAGTTCAACCAAGCACATAGGGTTTGAAAGCTGGTACCGCACAGTGTGGGCTCTATCAACGCCAACGATGTAGAGACCCCACATCACCTAGCCGGTCATCTGATGCTTGACGTGGCTGGCGACCGTTAAGTAGTGTGTTTACCTTACGGAATGTGACCGCAAAAGAGCCTTCAAACACGTAAACACAGTCCACGACGGTATCCGAAGGTGCGGCGCATACACCGTATAAGGGGAAGATGCGAAAAGTTTATCGTCAAAGGCTGGACGAACTTTGGAGCTCTTGGATTGTCGAAGCACAACGAATCGACCCTTCTTCCCGCCTCTACTCGTTCGTGTGTATTTCATCCCGCTTTTGCAGGACTTTACAATAGACGGACAGGTTTGGGACGACGATTTAATTGGGGATGTTGATGAAGACAACGCCTCAGATGCTTACAGGGACAGCCTCCTCCATGTCGGTGGTGAGTGCTTTTATTCGGGAAAGACATTTCGAGGAATGGTTTGCTTGCTTGCTGGGTGGGGTGCGCACGGTCGAAAGAATGGTTGCTGAACGGTAGGCATGACCAATCGATACTGTACGTTTTCGTTGCACGGAAACTTGCTCACCAGGGGTATGAAACAACAGACAGGCGGTCAAGTACGAAGTAGGTGTGTAGCCTAACAAGCCACCAACGCCAACATCTCGACGTGTCAACTATCCCCCACCAACTACCACGGTATGTATCTACGGCGCGTACTCTCGCAAGCAGGGAGGCGATACGCATGTAGGTTTATTTCGACGTCTCCCCTACGGCCCTTAGAACGGGATCGTTGATTTATGTAAGAGAGCCCGCTGTTGGTCAACCTCTTGTGGTTGGTGGAGAAGGTACAAGATAGCAAGACATTCTCTTGGCATCAAGCACGGTCACGTACAAACAATGCCAACGACAACCGTATCCCTAGGTATAGACTATGCTGCTGCAGTAACTTAACGATATCCCAAGAAAAAAATCACCTTAAGCGTAACAATTTCTGTTATTTCGTAACAACCTCAGCGTCGCGTGACGAGACGGAGCGGAGTGGAGGCTACATGTCCGCCCTGGACGGGTTGATCGTCACCGGGATGGTACTTCAGAACGCCGGAGCTGAATGCCTTCGTCTCCGCCGTGAGTCTGAACTGCTAATGCGATTCCAAACTACTGCTGTACTTCCCATTGTAGTATAATTTCTCAGGAACCACGGGCACGGTTCTGAAGGCTCTCGCACCCGCGAGGCTTAGAAATCGAGGGCAGCGTTGTAGTCAATGCGAGAATCGCTAGGTCAGCTACTGCTGTGTAGTCGACACAAGCAGTTTCAAACGGGGAACACGGCTTCTAAGACGATGTAGCAGTGAATGTGCCCGACGTCGACGGCTAACCAATGCGATAGATACCCTGCGCAGGGCGAAATCGTCTCCCTGCCTTCGATTCTCATCCCGCCCCCGCCTGACCGACGAACCCCTGCGCGTGCTTCTATCGGTTCTCAACGATAATAAATCACAACCTAACACGGCGCTAACGACCGAAATGCCAGTTTCTCTATTTTTTGTATTTGCCTCTTCGACAAGACTTGATAGCTGACCGCACGAGGAATCCCGGTGTACGAATGGTATCATCTATAAGTAACAATTGTATCCAACCCCGCCCTACGCGTTGCGCGCACCTTCTCTGTGGTACATTATTCGCCTCTAGACTTCACTACAAACGCGGTTATTGACGGTAATACAATCCGTGACTGCGGTCTGTTCGACTACCAATATGCGGACGACGACGCGGGCAAGAACGGGGAGGGAATATGTGAGTGAGACAGCTATAAGGGGCATACAGTAGCAGTTTAGTAGGGGCAATATCGATACAAGAGGCAGGGAAATGAGCGAAACGTACATCTGAGGAGAACCTCCTGCAACAAGCCCTCAAAAACTGCTGAATTTACACTAACTCTTGGGTTGCGTGTACATGGATGCTATGAAGACGATGCTTTCGTGACGGTTGACGATTGTACTTGAATCCGTAGCGAGATAATGGCTTCGACCGCTACCGACGCGTGAGCCACAACCACGGAATAGGAGTCTACCGGTGAAAACCAAAGTCGAGCGTTCAACGTACCCCCTAACGTACATGTGCGTACTTTGTGCTCCAAGCGGGGAGGTGGTCCCAATTTGACAAAAAACTAGTTTCACGACTACCGCGCCTCCTGCCGGAAACCAGCATCTCCGCGTGTTCGATTTAGTATACTCTGGTTGTAGCAGAGCATGTGTATATATGTGGCTTCAGTACACGGCTCCTTCCTTAAGACTACGTAAAACCCGTTTCTATGGTGGAGAAACGTTTTTGCCGTCCCACATGTGTGCACAGCACGTGGTCAACGTAATCTCAGCCATTGCCCTGCCTTGCCCTCGTCTTGCCGCTTTCCCATTCCCTCAGACATTGGAACGGCACGCGCCCAATGGGCCGACGAAAAGAACTACTCGCGTGGCGAGGACATCTGCCGCGGGAACGTGGTCAGCAACAACGAAATCGAGACTAATGTGCGAACGATTCGCGACGCCCCTGCATGTAGAACTAAATTGGCTTTCCTTGCCGGTGTATGCGCGGTCGTACACCAGACGTGGCAATCTAACATTAATATCGACGGCAAAGACACCGCTAATAATCAGCCTCGGATAGTGTCGCTCTTGCGTCCGTGAGAGTTTTGACTCTCGACATTGGGTTGCAATATTTGAGGCAAGGACACAGTGAATGTGCAACTGTAGATCATACGCGGGCAAAAGCACGCGTTGATGTCCAGTGGATGCTCGTTAATTTTGTTGGGCTTCAATGATTCGATGTGCGTGTTGCCCCGGTGCGGTGAGACAAATCTGCTCTAACCATCCCCCCTCATCTGTGCCGCCCATCTCACTTATCGGCGTATATGCTGCATTATATACTAACAAATGCGTTGACCAGGGAAACGAAGGCGTAGACGTGAAAGAAGGTTGCCTGGACACAGTCATCGAGAACAACAACATCTCCATGCAACACGATGAAAACGCAGGAGGTATGCTCGCTGCCTATCGCTGTTTGGATTGTCGATACATGCCCGTCTTTATTGCGCCGCCGAGGATATGTAGCGGGTGTCCACACGCTAGAAAGGCGCCTTTGAGCTCTGGGGTAGTTGATTTCACGGACACGTAAGCTAAACTTGTTTGAAGTTCCAGAAACTGGTTGATGTTTTGATTGTTGCATTTTGTTGCAGCTCGGGAGGCTGCAGTGTAAGGGTAACCACGCTTTCAGCGCTCTCGCAGGATGGGGCTCTGGCGCGGCGTCTTCACATGCACTTTCGTTAAAGTCCACCTTCATATACACAACGAAACCGTGGCATGCAGAATACAACATGTGCCCGCGATACTGCGCAGTATCTGCAGCATCAGGGTGGTGAAGACTAACATCTCTCAATCTTAGGAGCCACGGTTGTGGTCACAAATACGTGTGTTGATAGGCGTGCGCACGGGGTGTGACTCGAGGGGCATGGGTTAGACTGGCGCCCAGTTAGTGACAACAGCTGTTGTAGTACGTACGTCGTATTTCTGAACAGACGAAATTTCGACCAGCCTCTCACGAAATCGTGGCCCCTCGCATGACTATATGTGCCCACTGAACACCCCTTCATTATTGATAGAGCACGGTCAGTAGATGGATGTCTCGACTTCGTCTTAGACAGCTCTCATAACGTGGAAACACGTACGTTGTATGTTCCTATCCTGAAAGAGCAGTGTCCACTAAGACTAGCATAACCCACGGAGAGATAGGCTGGCATTCCTGCTCAATGCAATTGTATTGCACAAGCCAGCCTAACCAAAGGGTTCGACCTTGGATACGGACCTAGCTAAAGTGAGTCGAATGCTGCACCCTGTTCGTTCGTCGCTCCGTATCGTGAACCGAATTCGATAGGTATCTCCAGCCATGCAGACGACACCACCATTACCGGAAACACAATCACAAATGCAGCAGGAGCTGGTGTGCGCGTTGGGACATCCGACCCCGACGACGATGGCAGACAGTATGGCATCAACAATATGGTGGGTTTCATTCACAGCAGCTGCACATTCCAGGCACGCGGGACATTCGATAATGCCATTCAGCTGCAAATTCTGACTGAAGTGGATTGTTGCCTTGCTTGTATGTATGTGTTTGTGCGCGACATATTTACACTTTTTACGCATTTATTTTGCTTGTTGGAGCTGCGGATATATGATGTCTTCGAACTGCGCAGCAGAACCACCAGCAGCGCGGCCACAGTATGGCATCAATACCAGAATCACTGTGAACTTTCCACGAACCGATAGCAGCGACAGCAATATCAACAAGAGTTGTGGCCCCGAATCGATTCGGCCAAGGCACGGCATGTGACATTCATTAACTACCTGACCAGTAAAAATTCTCACTGAACCCGTTCAACACCAAAATAAAATTACAGGTGACGGACAACATCTTGGTGGACTGTGCTGCCTACGGCGTCAAGATCATGTCGAGTCCTCAAGGGGAGATTTGCGGCAATGAGGTCGTGCTGCCGGAAGGAGAAACCGAGGATACGGTGGGTTCACAATCATAGTTCGACAAACAAAGCGCGACGCTTATAATATAGGTTTGTGCATGTCCGGCGTTGGTTCAAAGGAGGGCAGGTGGGGTGCCGATCATGTGAAAGAGGTTCCAGCAGTGCAATAACAAGACAAACACCTCGCGCCCGCTAGGCGGACATCAGAGGGCCTACGGTGCAATAGTAGATCAGAAGTCAATTATGGTAGGCATCACTTGGCATCTGATGGGTGTTCGAGACCGAATCAGGAGTCAATTGTGGTACACATAACAGCTTGGGCGGTGACCAAAGTCGAGTATTCCTATTTGCTGCTCATTCGTTTTGCTCCCCTCTAGTGAACAAGCCGTGTGATGCACTCCACACGAAATCAATATCACGGCTCGAAACTGAGAAAATCTCCCCGCCTCGCACACCCTCTTTCCCGCTATCCCACCGACATCCTCGCCCGCAAACATGTCGTGTAGTACGACTACACCGGGGGCACGTATGGCGACAACTACGATCCTTTTGATGAATGCGGCAGCAGTACGGGTGTCACCCCCCCCCCTTCCAGTACCCCGGCTCCGTCCGCCGTACCCAATACCCCTTCTCCATCTCTCATTCCCGGTGCGGTGTACCTGGGGTGCTTCCAGGACGTACGTCGCGAGCGCACAATGGACCTGGCGTACAAAGCCAGAAACAGACTGACAAATGAGGTGAATACAGCGGCTGCGTCCCATCTTCTTTTTGTCTTTCTCTCGCTACTGGACTCAATACCAGGGACGAGGGTGATTTTGAGCCCTGGGATAGTCATCAGTTGTCGTGCCTGTGTGTGAAGGAGGAAGCCGTGATCACGCCTGAAGAAGTGGACTTATCGAATGAGAACCTGTGTCGATGTTTCGCGCTGTTTTATTTCTTTTCGGTGCTGCTGGTCACCTCTTCCTGCCTTCGCGTAGTATTGGCGGCCCTTTAACACATGCCGACACCAAGGTGTGGCGATAATTTGATCCCCATTAGCTGGAAACGTTGTCCAGAACCACGGTCTCCTCGTGCTTAGTACTGTTATCCGATGTAATTGTATGTACGAGTCCATTGGAGGAACATTGTTTGAAAAGTCAAACCAAGAAGGCTCGTGTCGAACATATACTCGCCCTCGGTCCTTCTGTATGCTATGCAGGCATGCATCGAACACTGCAGAGAAGATGGCAAAAGGTTCGCCGGAACGACTGGCGGCAGAATGTGAGTTTTTCCATCTGTTTCCATCGACGCACGCAAAAACATACCTGGTATAAACTTCGCACAACCTCGAACAACTTGAAACTCCGATACTACCTACAGTAGCTACCTTATAGGAGCTAACCCGGCGGCGGCTTCGCAACGTTCTACCATAGTGTTGGCGTTCGATAATCAATCGCATAACCAGCACGGTGTTCAATATGTACTCACGGACGTTATAACTCAGTAGTACCGTTCGTTGTGGTTCTTCTGGAAAAGGTCGGTGTTCTGGTGCAGTAACATAACATCACGGTGTTACACCGTCCCTAGCTAAAGTACAAGGTTCGGTCCCCTAATGCATCGGTCCCCTAGCTAAAATACCAGGTGCGGTCCCCTAATGCACCGGTCCCCCGACTCATTACACCGTGATCGATGCGTGCAAAAAACATCGTACCACAAAATGTAAGGGTTCTCCCAGACTTTCACGTCATTAACCCAATATAAACGAGATTAATTTCCGCCGATTCGCTAACATACTGACACAACGCCAGGACCAAGGCTATGGTAGGGGGGGTACCCCCATTTTCACTGGTGTGTTTGAGCCACTCGCACGAGTAGCTCTGTACCCTATGGATGAAGATGGTTTAGGAACTTGGTTTGCCGCAGCTTAGATCACCTTTGCATTGCGGATTGATTTCCTCAATGTAAAACATAAAGAAAACGTAAGATTGCATAGGAACAAAAGGGTTACTCGCGCGAGTGACCCCTAGCCACTGAAATAAAAGGCCCAAAAGGGGACCCCCCTACCGTAGCCTGGGTCCCAGGTAACAAAAATATGTTGACACTTAAAGCACCCTAACGTAGCGCCGACGTCAAGCCAATGCTAGCCGAGAGAAGCCCTGACACTTGTCAACGTTAATAACGATTGGAACCAATGTTATGGAGAGCAGCATTGGTCGGTGAAGGCTCATACCACGGTGGAAGCGGTTGCATTTCTTGAGCCAAACGCCGTTTAGTACTAACTTTGTTACGAGTATGATCATTTTTACCAGCACCTTGATTGTTTGTAGGACTAGCGCCTAGAAATCTTGGTCGTGTTGCGCGAACGAACGTCTTCCAAGTCATGCTCCGGGTGAGATATTAAGCTCTTCATGCAAGGGGGTGCGTCCCGCCAGGTAAAGAGCGCCACGGGGAGAGAGCACGTATACATGTTGTAGTCTATATCTGTATTGCACATTCCCCATTACTGTAGGACCTGTCGTGAATAAATGAGACTTCACGGGTACCGCAATAACCAGGGGCGACAATGATACGAGGCGAAGATCAAGTGTGTCGAAACAAACAGCAGTACTCTAGTGGTTCTTCGCTGTAGTAAAAATAATGCATCGTAGCGTGGCTCATATCATGGGATACCCCCGGAGGTTCGAACAGCACCAAAAAAAAAAAATGTAGCTGCAGCAGCAGCTGCAGACCCTCGCCGGAGAACGAAAGGTGTTGTTTGGTTGGCACACTACACACGCTTGTTTGTGTGTGTTCGGTTGCCGGGTTGCCGATGAAAATATTGATACGAGCGTCTGCTCCTGGCTAGAAGCCCTTGGCCAACGCACGTAGACCAGGATCTCTCCTTCCGAGACTGACACACCTCGTTGTCTCGAGTTCGATGCAAGCGAGAGTCGAGCACATCCAAGCTGAATAGGTCCTCAGACCACCAGATCTAATGGTAATAGTCAGTAACATAGACCGGATTCCCACATCCCCGATTCGTCGAAGAGTCATCATGGTTAGTAAACGAAACACCGACGATATCGCGCATGTGTGTTTGGCAGTTTTCAGAAAGCGTTCTCGTCTCGGGAACCTATTCTGCAAACATCCAATAATGCCGCAGCGAGCCTTCCGACAGCTTGATTTCTGTCTACGCGACAACCCTCCGCGTGGTACTGTCTTAGCCAGTCACCTAGCGAGACCGTAATGTTTACTAGCACAGACCAGTGCAAGATTTGAATGCATGCGCTTCATCCGCTACGTAAGGCATGTTCCCGTTGTTCGTTTGTACATATCATCCGAACGCAAACGCGGCCGCACCAACAGCCAGAGGGCGACTGGCCGGCTTAGACAGAGAGGGGGGGTCGACTGTGCCAGGATAAGCTTACCCACCACCGTTGCCCGCAAAACGAGGTTTCATTCCGAATAAGAGCGTACTGTAGGTCCACATCCTTTGCATACAATGTCAGTGCGTCAAGACCCACATAGTGCCCATCCACTAACAATTCGTTTTCCGATCGTACTTCGCAACACAATCGTGCAAACAACACAGGTGTCGATGTACCGACACCGCGTCGGACGTGGACATGCACGGAGAGAGCACCGATTGCAACACAGAGTGTCCACGCGACTCTGTGCTGCCCTGCGGTGGGGATTGGGCGGTTACATCGTGGGAAATTGTTTAACGACCCTCACAAAGTCTTCTTCCAAAGAGGGCGATACACCCTGCTGTGAACGAGAGCGCTCGCGCGAGAAGGATCGTTCCAGAGGGACGCAAAAAAGCTGGGTTAAGCGCGCAAACATTGCCGCCCGCGATGGTTTGTGCTTCAATGCAATCAACAGCTGTCTCGGCGCCTGTGTTGATCGATTGTCTACGCGTCGTGCGTGTAACGCTAGCGTGCACTGTATTATTAGTAACATGTACTGTATGTTCCTACCCCTACCAATAGGTCGTGCCATGGCGCGCGACGACAAAGTTTGCAACAACAGTGCACCGGACGGGGACGGTTTGGACGCCAGTTAGATATTGCCCGTGGCCGTGTAACCAACCCTTTCAGAACCGTGTGCACGTTTGAATAGACCAAATACATGGAGTTAGTCTAGAACAAGTTTAATTTTTCTTTAGTTTTAAAAGGGTATTGACAGTATTAGTCTAATAGGACGGTCACAGCATAGCTATGACCTAAGTAAAAGGCTGCGAGTTGCTTGCTTGCTACCTGCCATGCGATATGTTCATCGGCTTGGCTGCATGTGATGTACAGGTGTAAGCCCATGTTTACTGTAGCTATTGAGGCATCGAGCCTCCAGTCGCAATCTAGTTCACGCTCGCTGGCATCATTTCTTCCCACGGTGTTCCTGTCATTCATGACGTATCAAGTGCCGTACTGCACGTTGTACATGTAAGTGCGTATACGTGTTCCGTGTGTGTTTATAACGAATTTGCGGCTCCGTGCGCGGCGAAAGATGCGTGTTGATGTTAAACGTTGTCGTGCTCGCATTGAGCTTTTCGACTTTTTTAGAGCGTATTTAAACTACGCAGCACGTTTCAAGTCTGTTTTGGAAAAACGGCTGGTGATATGATTACGGTCGTCTAATACTACCACTCACTTCTGATTTTGTCTGGTGTCTTTGGCCCCTCAACCCTTTTACAACCGGAAACCCGTTTTGGGGACAAAATTACTTGGATTTTGTATAGGGAGGGGTTCGGGGGCTCTAAAGGGGCTAAACAGGAACGGTTCGTGACAGTATTAACATTACTATGGCATACCTGGTGCTCTGATTCCGCAACTAGAAGCACTAATTCTTGTTTCATCCAATATAATACCGGGTACGGTAGAGTCCCTGTGTAGTATTCCTGAGTACCGTAGTCTAATGCGGCCGCACATAATTAATATATCACGTATATATTATAGTAGTCCGTGGTTCGTCCAGGAGGTTAATGTCGATTATTATGCAGGAACGGTTGGTTGGTTGGTGGAGTTGTTACTGCCGTATAGTCTAGTATAGTATAGACTAAGGCCTTAGATTAACTAGTTTGTGCTTCATCCAGTCGAACACCGTAGGATCACTAGTACATGTTGTGTTTCGACAGTTGTGTGTGATTCTTTCCACCAAGTCCCGCAGGCGGCGTGGGAGTTGTCAAGTTTTTCATGCGAGCGGCGCATTGGCCAAGTCGGTTTTTTTTCATGTATAGACTATAGCCACCACGTTTCGTGTTGAGTTTCACGTGAGGTAGTGGTCACTATACAGCCAAAAGAGTGACGGTTTAGATTTTTATGCTCGCGTTATCATGTTTGTGCCTACGTAAGATGTGCGTTCAGTCACTGCGAACGTAGTTGTGAGGCGGATCGGATCGTTTTGATGTATCACACCATGTTTTGATATATCACACCATGTTTTGCAGGTTTCATGTGGGATAGGGGCCGACATGCAGTCGTAGCAGTGTCGATGTTTTTCTACGCCCCTGCAATGTTTGTGCCACCGTAGTATATATATATATATATTCAGTCCATTCTTTCGAAATAGTGTGGTTGTCGTCCATTTTTGGCTGTATTCAGTTTTCGTTATCCTCCATTCAGTTTGCCTACGTAACACCAGGAGGCCTCGCCTGCGGCCGAGTGAGTGCCGCTGCCGAAGCCAATGCCCGCAGGCTACGACAAAATACCTGCAAAAGGTAGTTTATGATGGCGAGGGCTGCTTATCCCAGGCCCGTGAAATGTCCGGTTTCCCCCGGACTGATCGAACACTGATAGAAGGAAGACCGGTGAAGGTTAAAATGTGTGAGATAAATATGTACGATTATTGCCGGGCGCAACTCTCGTCATTGATTGGCTGGAGTCCTGTTAAGGTCTGTCTATCATTGGACGCCACGAATCATCACAGGAAGGCCCGCTGAAAACTGTCGGACAAAGACCTGACGTACGAGCAATGATTTTCATCGAAACAAGTGCAGAAGATGTTTTCAGCCCTGCACTCGGTGACAGAAACAGAACTCGAATCAAAATGGTACTAAACAATAACCGTGCCGTGGCCCAAAGAGCGCACGACATATAAACACGTTTCCTTAACAACCCACGACAGGCAGCTGATAATGAATCCGTTCACAAGCCATCCCGCGGTAGGGTTGCAGTCATCAGTCCCTGAGCTCCTCACATGACAAATGAGGAACATAATATCTCACCCGAAAATGACTTCGAAAGTATTCGCTCGCACAACCCGACCAAGCTCCTGTGCCTTGATCCAAAAATAAAATGTACTCTCGAGAAAATTTCTTCATTGACCGGCAGTCCCTCACATGGAGAACTCAATCGCTCAGGCGCGTTTTGGCACAAAATGCGCAACCCCTTCCGTGGGATGAATCTCGCGTATTACAAAAATTGAGCGAAAAAAGCCAAAACCATGAATAAAATAAACGACAGGCACAATAATAGTCTAATGCTGCACGCGAAAAAAGTTGGAAAAGTCCCGTACAACGTGTACGCCAGTCAATTGAGAAGGTATCTACGCTCTCTCCAGCGCGACGAACAAAAGAACGAAGCCAAAGCCATGGACGAAACAGCCAAACAAACAGATGTAAATGAAGGAAAAAACTCGTGATACTGTGCCGTCCAAAGGATCAAGTTAATATACAATTCGTGGGCCCTGCCTTTCTCATGCACGAAGCAGGAGGGATATTAGTGTCTTGGTCGTGTATAATGAGGAGGGGGTATGTTGGTTGTCCTCATGAACATGACGATTATGATCCATCTTATATCAGGGAGTTCCATACTGTGTCGGTAAGGGATTCATATATAAGGTGTAAGGGGGCTGTTTGGCCGGATGTTTCCCGGCATGATTTTCCATGAGATGTCACTCGTAGTTTTGGTCCATATGAGACCGAGACATAATATGAGATAGAGTTCTGTGTCACTGTCTTGAGCCATCATCACGATTTCCCGCTCCAGCTACGTGTACACCTTTAAAGATTTATCAACACACTAGTGAGAGCCGGTTGATTTCTATTGGAAAGCGTAGCCAAGGCCAGCCTACAATATAGCGGTGGGAAAGAGCCATGCCAGGTCCGGGGGATTCTGGCATTAGTGTACATTATTTAAGAGAAGACATAAAGCTGCTCAAGATCCGGATAACGTTGAAGAACAGCGAAAGGGAGGTAGGGCTCGCAGAGGCAGCTCTGCGAGCGTCATATGCTGAAGAGGTGTATCGCCTGACTAAGTTTTGGTCCTGGCGGGTGTTGGCGAAGCATGACGCACTACGACTTCTCCGAGAGGAGCACGAGCTTCAAGCTGATGTGATGCGGAAAATGGACTGAATAGTGGTTTCGTTCGAGACAGTGAGAGGGACAATAGAGAGAGAATAGAGAGAGAAAAGGAGAGTGAGAATGTATCGCCCCAGCAGCAACTGCGCGGTCCCAGCAAAGTCAAACATGAGCCGAAGGTGGTAGATCTGAATGGTGCTGGTGGCGACGGCGCTGGAGAGAAGCAGTTGTTGCAGCGGCAGCAGCTGCCCCAGTCGCCCCATCTGCAGGTAGAGCAGTCGTCAGACGATTGCTACGCTTGCAACGAAGAAGAATTGCCGCCGAAAAAGCCGTCATCACCGCCGCTGCCCCCGCCGCCGCCACCGCCGCCGCCGCTACCGTCATCATCACGGCCGCCGCCATGGGCACCGCCGCTGTCATCGCCACCGTCGCCGCCGCTGCGGTCGCCGCTGCCATCGCTGCCGCTAGTACCACGGCTACCACTGTATAGATCTGCAAGGCCGCAGTACGGCCAGGCCTGTACCTTAATCTGTAGCTACTTTAGTTCGTACTACAAGAGAAGAGGCAATGAGATATGGGATTACTTGGCCGGCAGGTACCGGGAGAGAGGCTGACGAGATTGCGAGCGCGGTGAACCGCGCATATGTATCCTGGAACAACGTTGAGAGAGCGGTGATGGGTACTGGTGGGAGGGTCTGCGCCATCGATTGGGGGTCGGAGCATTCACGAAAAAGGAGGAGATGCCCAAAGCGAGCGCGAGTGAAAGAGATAATGCTATATGACAAACAAAATACTGTCGTGGGTTCGAGTCCCACCGAATTCATATTTCCGCTTTTTCCCGGGAAAATCAAAATAATATTAAGGAAATAACGTCTTAGCGAGCGTGCGCGCTGCATACGTGAATGGTTATGATAGTTTGCCTCCAAATCGATTATTACGGTCGTGCGTGGCGAGGGGAGCGAGCCCCGGAGATCCCTATTACGAAGTCGGTGAGTCAATTGGCGGACTCACAAACATATATTTTGTTGGTTATATAGAACTACCCACTGAGCTACGTAGTCACGTGACTGCGTGGGCCAGTGGGTAGTAGTGCTATTAATATATAACCAATAAGATATCCCAAGCGATTATCCTGTCCGCCACACGACGGCATGTAGTTGTTAATCCATCTACAACACACTCCAGCAGTGAAAACAGAGAGGCAAAAACATTATTAGGTAATAATGACAGCGACAAACATAACAATCTACACTACAATAATACGTGAAGCAAAGATGCAGACCCCTTGCGCCCAAACAAAGCAGAAACTTTCCGTGCGACTACGATGATAGTACACTAATAATACGACTGCGACGTTGATGAGTTGAAAAAAGTAGGTAGAATCAATACAATACATCGATAGTAGGAAGATTAGAGGAACCGCTCTGAGAAGAAGAGATGACAGAAATCGCGGATAGTATTTTGAATAAAATTGTCTATCACGTCGTCAGCTGTGAGTTTGGTAAATTTAGGGTCGATACTTATGCAAGCTGCGTGATACACCTAATTTTGTGACTACAATGGAGCAGTTATTAACACACGAAATGCATGAAACTATGCGGAATTAAATGTGATGACCTTATTAAGCTTTACTTTTTATTTCGAAATCATCGACCGGCTACCATTCACTAGTGCTATTGTTGTGGGCAGCACACGACGTACGTGATAAAATCATTAGAGTAGTACTAAAACCCAAAAGTACTACTACTAACCTATCACTAAGCACTACGTTATCAATACACAGCTGGATGTAGAAGATCTATTTATCGTTTACACTTTGTTGTTATATACGGCTAGCTAATACCATTATGGTAGGTTGTTCGTTTTTTCATCCCTGGCACATTGTTGTTGTTGTTGCTCTCACATTAACTTGCATAACCAAGTAAGTGCGTGGTCGCAGGATACATCACGTACCAGGTGACATGTACCACGAGTACAGAGTAGTAGCAGCAGTAGTACCGCAAAAGATCAAATGTACTACTCTAAAGTAGTAACTACTACTAACTGTTTTTTGTTGTTGTAGGTTTCATATATCTTGTGTGGTGCTCTTGCATTGAACCAGTTTCCCACCTTGTTGAACAAATGCACTACAATAGGAGTAACACACAGCTTGCAAATACTTCGTATGAGTTTCGACAAAATATCCAATCTCACAGCTGGATGGAGTGTATATTCTTTTATAGTAGTATTAGTCTGCATCTAGGAAGAGTCTCGTAGTTTCCTTCTTTGTTGAACCACAATAGTAAACACCTTCATGCATGCGTGCGTACGTACGTACGTACGTATGCACGTACGCGCATGCATACATACGTGTCCTACTACCACAACAGCAGTACTTTTTTTACAACTCTAAAATATTTTACATTCACGTGGCAAAGATCAAGACACGGTGCAATAAAGTTAAGGTAATAGTCTATAGAACCAGCGAAGAGCAACACAAGAGATGATCATTCTCAACTAGCGTTGCAACGGCGCAACACATGGTACTTCCCATGAATACTATTAATATGTAAAAATGAAAATGTACTTCATTCAGCTGTAAGATCGAACATTTTGCCGAAATCACCTTTGCAACCTGTGTGTGATACGCGATCGCGCGTATTACGGGTTGTGTGTCATCATTAAGGATATACTCCGTACTTCGTAATAGGTTCCCCCCCCCCCCCCCCGCCCCGAACGCCCCCTTCTTCCCCATCACCGGCACCATCGCCTAGACCTAGCACACGTATAACAAACCCCTCACTTACCCCAGGATATACATGATAAACTGATGCATTATTTCCAAAACCGTCACATTTATCCCCTCAAAATAATGTATAGTTTTCACGCACAGTTTGAGCTGCCCCACACGCCCCAACCCCGCCCCAACCCCCCCCCCATGATAAACTGTTGCATTTTTTTTTTTTTTTTTCTTCCAAAACCGTTAGACTTATCCCCTTGAAAGGAATTATAGCCTACATGCACAAATTGCCCGCCCGTCCGCCCCCCCCCCCCTCCCCCCCCCCCTCCCCCCCCCCCCCCCCCCCCCCCCTCCCCCCCCCCCCCCCCCCCCTCCCCCCCCCCCCCCCCCCCCCCCCCCCCCCCTCCAACCCCGCTCGCTTTTGATCAAAACCAGCCCCCCACGTCCTTCAAACCTCCGCCCCCCCCCTCACCGGTTATTCGACTTACAGGATTCACTTGATAAAAGGATACATTTCCCTCCACAGCTGTCAGATTTTGTCCACCTCAGAAACGGGTTTTATAGTTTCCGCGCACAGACTGACTAAAATCACCCTGTTGACCCTGACAGCTACACTGTAGTTGTAAGGGGAGTCGCCGACCTATATCCTTAATGAGGACACACAACTCGTAATACGCGCGATCGGAGTATCACACACAGCTTGCAAAGATGAGTTTCGACGAAATCTTCGATCTCACAGCTGGAGTGTATTTTCATTTTTACAATAATAGGTCAGCGACTCCCCTTGGAACTACATTAGTGTAGCTATCAGGGCCAACAGGGTGATGTTCGTCAGTCTGTGCGCGGAACCTAAAAAACCCGTTTTTGAGGGGGACAAAATATGACAGCTGTGGGAGGAAATGCATCAGTTTATCAAGTGAATCCTGTAAGTCGAACAACCGGTGAGGAGAGGGCGGAGTTTTTAAGGACGTGAGGGCCGGGGTTTGATCAAGAGGGAGCGGGGGGAGTGGGGGGGGTGGGGGGGGGGCGGGGGGGCAACTCAATCTGAACGTGGAAACTATAAATCATGTACACCCTTTAGAGCCCCCGAACCCGTCCCTATACTAAATACAAGTAATTTTGTCCCCGAAAACGGGTGTCCAGTTGTAAAGGGGTTAAGGGGATAAATCTGAAGGATTTGTTGGAACGAATGCACCAGTTTATCATGTATATCCTGTAAGTCGTACAACCAGTTAGGAGAGGGCAGAGTGTTCGAGGGGGTTGGGGGAAGGGGTGTGGGGCGGGGGGGGGAAAGTTTTTTTTACCAGCTTTAGGTCGCAAAGATGTAGGGGTTCTTGTATATATGGTACGTCCCTTGCACATCTATGTATGTAGAGCACACGCCATTATTGGACACACAGCCCGTGCCGTCCTTGTCCTGACTTACTTGTTATTGTCGCTCAAGGTTTGGAGTCCTATTACTACTTGTGTGTACGCAGGGGGGTACACGGATGGAGCAAGGGCAAGATCCGGAGACTACACCTTCAAGCTGCAGAATGTTCGAGAGCGGTTGTATGAACGACATAGAAGATATCTGACGAGAGATTTTAAGACATCTTACTGCAAGGAGTGCCGACGACTACGAGTTCGTAACGATGACGAGCTCGCACGGCCGAAACTTTGACTTCTGCGGGATACAATTAATGGTGAGAAACTTGTACGTCGACCGACTCTCGAGACCAACACATCTAAACAAGCTAGTCAGCAAAGAATGAAGTGGCAATGAAAACTACCCAAGGACCACGGAAGATACAATGCTACAGCCGACAATAATTCGGATTACTCAAGAGAGGTAGCACAAACAGCAAGAAGGAACGATTTGTTACAACTAAATGGTGCTAGCCGCACGACTCGACGACACACAGCAACGCCCGGCGCATCGTCCACAAAAGGAAACGCAACACGGGGAACCCACCACAGCAGAGAGAAGTACACAGTGCTCACACAGCGACTGAGTCGACGGCTACGGAAGAAGATTCCGGGTATGCCTTTGTTACTCCTGGGTGGAAAGCATCAGCAGCCTTCCAACGAACTGCACAGGCAACCAATACCAGGGAGGCTACCGCCGACACACGCAGGCTTGCCCTCTAAACCGTTACCATGCTGGTGGATTGCGGAACATCCGGGCTTTACTTTGAAGACGAACTTCACCAGGATCCGAAGGAAACAATGTTTAAACTGTAAGCCACTCGAGAGATCCCATAAGATACTGACCGCAGGACGACATACATGTTCTAATAGGAACAGCCACGGTTACGGTTTCCGGGAAAGTAGTTAACACGGAGGGCAACAAGCATCGTATATACCAGGCTTGGCCGTACCTGGGGGGCATAACGGTTTCTCAACACTAATGCTGGTATTGCTGCTGCAGTTCAAACTCGAGGACAAGACCTGGGAAGGGAGAGTTTGTGGATAAAGCAGGAATAGCTAAGCATATCGGGTATACAGCAACACAAGGGGGTGATTGGCTGAAAACCGCAACGTCATCATCTTCATCAAGCCCCCGACGTTGACACTGGTCGAGTTCACCGCGAGCAACATGACCATCGACGCCTTCAGCACCCACGGAGACAGCTCGTCGCCAGAATACACCGACGACACCAGTATCGTCTATGGCATCAACGAGATAGACAGCCTCCTGAAAGAGATTATCAAACGTCATGCCTAAGAACAAGCACCACCCAACATCAGCTGGCGAAGAAGAGCCGGCCGATGACGGCGCCGGCAGTGACAGAACACTCGGGACGACCCAGACAGGAGCATTGCCGACAGATCACGAACTTGGAGCCGCAACTCCCGTCTCACGCGAAGCACTAATTCCTCACCAACAGCAAGGATTATGCAACTCGGGATACCTTACTGCCTGATGGCAAGTGACGCAGAGGTAGCGCACGAGCAATGAACCATGATGGAATACGTGCTGGTAGTTGGGAACGAATACCGGTCATATGGAGTACAATAACAGAGGGTGGAAGTATACCTTGACTACGCCCTGGCTACCGGAAACTCCGTCTCGAAGCGCCATTCGGATATAGAGGTCATTACTATCCCGAACACGTTTAAGGAGACGATGGAATCGCCTCAAGCGACCAAGTAGAAATAAGGCACAGACAACGAGGTGGATAGTCTCCAGAAACACACCATCTTTGACCTGGTATATTCAGACTCAGCACCATCGCAGCACAAGGTCATCGGGGACCAAGAGTGTATTTACGGTTACACACGCTGAACGGTAGAGCCTTGGTTCAGGGCTTGGGGCAAGGACCGGGAATCGTCTGCTGCTGCAGATATCGACCAATATGCCGCATCCAGAGCATCCGCATGGGACTCGCCATCGCTGCGAGTGAAGACTGGGAGGTACTACTCCAGCTTGACATACACACGGTGTTTCGTAACGCTGAGTTACAGAAGGAGGCTTACGTGAAACCTCCTCCAGGTTGCGAATCACTTGACCAACGTGATGAAACTCAAGAAAATCCTATACGGGATTTGTCAAAGAAATGCACGGATGCGCCGATATCGCCGGCTGTGTGGGTAATTCCACCCTTGGGTTGGCTGAAAACAGTGGTGAAAACGTGCTTGCAAGTGGGAGCGAACGGTAGGAGGGTCGTTCACCATTATTATCTTGCAAATAGCGCCCGTAGTTTCCACGCACTCTACCCAAACCACTACTGCACCCGTCTGCCCTCCGCTTAGTCCGGGCGTTAGCGTCTATTCTATGAGTACTCTGCCTCGTTGGGATCTGGTGGACCAAAAACTCTCCAACGATTGCAAGACAATTCGTTTCACCTCAGCATCCTTGATGCATTCAGTTTGTGCGTACGATACGACACAATGAACCTACCAGTCTCATGCACTACTTGGGTTTTGCGTGGAAGCTCATGAAAGCTTCCGTGGAAGCTTCCACCGCTTTCATGGAAGCTTCCATCGCTTCCATGGAAGCTTTCATGGAAGCAATGGAATCTTTCATGAAAGTTAATGAAGCTTCCATGGGAAAAAAAACGGAAGATTTTACGAGGGCTTCCACGGAAGCTTTCATGGAAATAGTGGAAGCTTCGACGGAAGAAACTTCCAATAAATCTTCCACGACAGCTTCCGCGAAGGGTTAGGAGTTAGGGTTAGGGTGAGGGCTGGGTTCCGTGAAAGCTTTGATGAAAGCAATTTACTTCGACGAAATCTTCCGTGAAAGCTTTCGTGAAAACGTCCGTGAAAAAAATCGTGGAAGCAAATTTACTCCAGTTTGAAAGGTTCGGTAGAAAGCTTCCACGAAAGCTTCCATGGAAGCTTCCACGAAAGCTTCTATGAAAGCTACCACGCAAGCTTCCGCGGAAGCTTCCACGAAGGGTTACGGGTTAGGGTTAGGGTTAGGGTTATGTTTAGGTTCCCTGAAAGCTTCCGTGGAAGCAAATTTACTTCCGAGAAATCTTCGGTGAAACAAATTTACTTGCACGAAAGCTTTCGTGAAAGCTTCCGTGAAATTTTTCATGGAAGACAACTTTGCGCCAGTTTTAAATCTTCCGTAGAAGCAAATTTACGTCCGTGAAAGCTTCCGTGAAGGCTTCCGTGGAAGCTAATTTTCTTCTACGAAAGCTTCCGTGGAAGCAAATTTACCTCCACGGAAGCTTCCGGGAAAGTAATTTGCTTCCGCGAAAGCTTCCGTGAATGCTACCGTGGAAGCTAGTTTTCTTCCACGAAGCTGTCGTGAAAGCTTTCACGGAAGCTTCCGTGGAAGAAGATGTCCTTCCACGGAAGCTTCGGTGAAAGAAATGTAATTCCTATAAAGCTTCCGTGAAAGCTTCTATGGAAAAAAATGAAGCTTCCACGAAAGCTTCCGCGAAAGCTTCCATGAAAGTAGCTTCCTCGAAAGCTTTCCCGAACGCTTCCATGAAAGTATCTTCCACGAAAGCTTTCACGAAGCTTTGTTGGAAGTGGTGGAAGCTTCCACGGAAGTAACTTCCACGAAAGCTTCCACGAAAGCTTCCACAAGGGGTTAGGCGTTAGGGTTTGGGTTTGGGTTAGGGTTAGGGTTGGGTTCCTTGAAAGCTTCCGTGAAAGCTTCCGTGACAAAATTACTTCCGCGGAAGCTTCGGTGAAAGCGATTTGCTTCCACGAAACCTTCCGTGAAAGCTTCCGTGAAAGCTTCCGTGAAACGATTCGTGGAAGCAAATTTACTCCAGTTTGAAAGCTTCGGTAGAAAGCTTCCACGAACGCTTCCACGGAATCTTCCACGAAAGCTTCCACGAAAGCTACCACGCAAGCTTCCGCGAAAGCTTCCGCGAAAGCTTCCACGAAACGGTTACGGGTTAGGATTAGGGTTAGGGTTAGGGTTAAATTCCGTGAAAGCTTCCGTGAAAGCTTCCGTGGAAGCTAATGTACTTCCGCGAAAGCTTCGGTGAAAGAAATTTACTTGCACGAAAGCTTCTGTGAAATCTTGCGCGAATCTTTTCGTGGAACAAAATTTGCTACAGGTTGAAAGCTTCGGTAGAAGAAAAATTACGCCCTTGAAAGCTTCCGTTAAGCTTCCGTGGAAGCTAATTTTCTTCCACGAAAATCTTCCGTGAAAGCTTTCACGGAAGCTTCCGTGGAAGCAAATTTTACTTCCACCGAAGCTTCCAAAAAAAAGAATTTACTTTCGTGAAAGCTCCTGCGAAAGTAAGTTACTTCCTCGAAAGCTTCCGTGAAAGCCTCCGTTGAAGCAATTTGCTTTCACGAAAGCTTCCGTGGAAGTTTCCGTGGAAACAAAATTACTTCCTCGAAAGCTTCCGTGAAAGCCTTTGTGGAAGCAATTTACTTCCACGAAAGCTTCCGTGGAAGTTTCCGTGGAACTATTTATAACTTTCGTCGAAACGTTCACGGAAGCTGCAGTGGAAGTAACTTCCGTGGAAGCTTCCACGACAAAATTCCGTGGAAGTTACTCCGACGGAAGCTTCCACGCTTCCATGCCGTGGAAGTTTCCATGGAAGGTTCCACGTTTCCATGCAAGCTTCGATCGCTTCCATGGCAGCTTCAATGGCAGCTTTCATGAGCTTCCACCAAAAATGCAGATGTTGCGGGTGGCCCGAACCGCCTCGCAACTACCGGACAACAACCGACTACCACCGTATCGTTGTACAAAAGATAGCACATCCCCCCCTCGCGCGATTCTTGAAGTTTTTTTTCACGACAACGGGGAGAATGAACAATGCCGAGCCTCGAATCGTCTGTTTACGGATAGATCTCGACGAAATGTTACCAAGGCACGCTTTTCCTTTTGTGTGCTCCCCTTGCGTTGGCGGGTATCAGCGACAAACGTCGTCCTACGGGTGGGTGTGTTATGTTCCGTGGCACACGGCATTCATCATAATACGTTCACGTCCTAGTCCTCGGCTGCTACAGGCAAAATATCAAGCATGCAGTGCAGAATGTTGTTGTAAAGATTTTCGGTCGTCCTTACTTATCCCTGCTGTTTTTTGCTTGCGTGCTTATTGCGGTTGCCACTGCATGGTCTAATCGCTTTGCTGTATTTGCGGTGTGCTTCTCTGCCTCGTAGCTTATGACCGCAGTACTCGTCTCTCTATGAGGCACCAGTGTGGGCAGTGGTTGCGCTGGATGTTGATGGGCTCACATACAGTTTTTTTTTAAGAGCACACACTGCTGTTATTTACCTTGAAATTTGTATAGGGTAAACATGAGCATGTCCTCTAGGATACAACCAATACCTGCTCTGCTGTAAGGCTTGCGTGCTGATCTCCTGCCCGGAGAAAGCCCACGAAAGTGTCTGAACACAAGATATGTGGACTGTCATCTATCTGCGCTCCTCGCGGTCGGCTGGACCACCGAAATTCCGTACCGAATTCCAAGAGAGTAAATGGCCATTTCGATAATTGCATTGAACGGTCAACACAGAAGTTGGTTGAATTTAACTAAGTTTGCGCTGCGCGCAGTGTGTTGTGGCATGCGAGATGGAGAGTGTGATACCTGTTGTTCAAGTGTTAGGTTCTGAATGGCATGGAACCCGGAGGTATATATTTTGTTTGGTAATATCCATGCAGAGTAGCATTCCTGGGGTGGACGACGACATGATAACGAGGAGAAAACTTTCAATAATAACTATCCTGCATGCTTCCAACAAACGTCTCTATGTTGTGTTTCATCGCCTGCTCTCTATGGACATGTGACTCTTAATAGCAGTAGATGAATATACGATGGTGCCAACTGAGACATGCGACTATTTATCTGTTTATAGCAGAGGAATACACGATGCTGACCAATATACAACCATTATGGACCTTAACCATTAGGACACACCTGCGGTATAAGCGAACTACCATGAGGATCATTTCGGTTCTCTGATACACCACATGGTTCTGGAGATAACGCTTGGTTCTCATTTTAGGCTCCGTTCCCATTTTTCAGAAAACTCTGTTATCATGGCTGGCTTTATATTTGACGGGCAGATAGGTAGAAGACGGCCATTTGAAAAGGTCGTATCTCCGTACATACAGGCAAACGACTTATTATCATGCAGGAATAGGGTGGTTAGACGTAGCCGCATGATATAACATTCTACATTACCACCACCAGGTACCTGGTATGAAGTATGCAAAATAATGTACAAGGAACCATGCAATATTTCAACAATATTTCTGGCCCTTTACCGTTGGGCTGAAAACTATACAAGCTTCGAATCTCAATTAGGTCAAGATTGTTTCCCGTTTTTGACTTATGCGGCAGGCATTGAACATCTTACCGGCTGGTAAGCCGCAACCATTCAACGCTACGAGAGGAGACAACGAGACAGCAAGAGAACGCACACCAAGCACAGCCCACCCCCTTCACATCCCGATCATCCCGATTACTGCCACCCGTCGATCACACATCCCACACCCGACATCAACGTTGATTTCTGTTCAGTTTCGCATCGACGAGGACACGAGAGGACAATGGGCAGGCGAAGTTGGTCAACAACCGCCACCTCGGCTGTGGTATTAATGCTTCTGGTACTCCAGGTGGAAAGTGCTGATATCACCGTCGAGCCAGGGGGCGAAACTATCCAGGTAAGCTCTCACACGGGGTGGATACTTTTGCTTTGGGGTGTTCAACCCAAACGCTTATATTTTGGGTCTGAGTCACTGGCTCTTTTTGTATGCAGGCCTCGTGCCCATTTATCAGACAAAGAACAGTCAATTTTTTATTATGATTTATAACCATCCCTTTGTTGTCCAGCTCAGCTCGTAAGAGGCTTGACCGTCTGCGACCTTCTGGACGACAGCCGTGGTCACAAGCATCTTCCCTTCCCCGGGGGGCGGGGGGCCGGTACTAGCCTTTTTATAATCCCGAACAGGTTTCAGCATTTCCACTTTTTAGCATCTAGTCTAAATATGCTTGTTGATTTTCATCGGATTTTGCTAACTCACGCTCACGCCCCTTCCATTATTCATCAACTTGTTTACCCGAGGACAACAACATTCACTACAACTATGCCAGCACGATCACACTCGAGAGGATTCAAACCCGCTCTATGATCAACTTTTCTAAAGTAAGTAAGAGCGACATTCACCTTCTACTCCGCAGGGGAGGCCAATAGCCTATTCATCGGATAATCAATACCTGGTAGGTAGTACATATTATAAAAATAAAATTACGCTCCAGCTGTGAGATCGAAGATGTTGTCGGAACTCATATTTGCAAGCTGTGTGGTACTCCGATCGCGCGTATTACGGGTTGTGTGTCCTCGTTAAGGATATAGGCCGGCGACTCTCCTTGCAACTACAGTGTAGCTATCAGGGTCAACAGGGTGATGTTAGTCAGTCTGTGCGCAGAAACTATAAAACCTGTTCCTGAGGGGGACAAAATCTGACAGCTGTGGAAAGAAATGCATCAGTTTATCAAGTGAATCCTGCAAGTCGAATAACCGGCGACGGGAGGGCGAACTTTTGGAGGACCTGGGGGCCTGGTTTTGATCGAAAGGGAGCGGGGGTGGGGGGGGAGAGGGGGGGAGGGGAGCTCAATTTGTGCGTGGAAACTATATATTCCTCAAGAGGAATAAATCTGACGGTTTTGGAAAGAATGCACCAGTTTATCATGGGGGGGGGGAGTTATTATGGTAAATAAAAGGGCTCCGCATGGGCGCCGGCATTCGCCGGCGCCCATGCTACGGGTACGGCAGGGCGGCACTCGGAGGAGGAAAAGGGGAAAAAAATGTAGCTGTTCGATTCGACATTAGAGTCGTTCTACGGTAGCCCCCCCAACTTTTCTTCAACGAAATCGCCGGTTTCGAAACCAGCTCCCGGTCGTATCTCCTGAAATACGGTGCCCCTCGACACCCCGCCGTCATCGGTCGATAGACCCTTGCCCACAAGAAAATATGTGGATACTTTTCTTTCAATAGTGTCCTTCCTTTTGTCGAGCAGCCATGAAACATTCGTTGAACAAAATCGCAGGTTTTGGGGGGGGCTACCGTAGAATCAGTCATTATTAGAAGTTTAAAGTAATATCGAGAGTTTAATACGAATATAAGGTCCTAAAGGTCATAATTTGACATTCCATGGCGCCCATTCTTTGGGTGAGGAAGGGTAGCACTCGACGAAATAAGTTGTAATTCTAAAGAAATTGAAGCTTGAAGTAATGCCAACAGTTTAATACGAACATGAGGTTCTAAAGGTTACAAAGTGGTAAGCTTACGCTTTATTTTTCCCCATCCGCAGAAGAATGAAAAAATAAATATAAAAAACTTTGATGGAAGGAAAACATATAAACGAAGGAAGCAAGAATAGGCGAAACACTGCTGCTGCTGTTATTGAAACCGCCGCCGAGTAAAAGTAGGTGAGAAATGCCGAAAGGAGAATTTAAAAACCTGCTTCGCTTCGAGGCTTCGAGGCGAAAGGAAAGAGGAGATGGCATCAATAAAAAAGGTATCGGACGGAATGGTTGAATATGGTTTTATTTTTACGGAAGGGAAAAAGGAAGGCGCCGTAGATTGTGCCTTGGAAAACCCCTCGGTGTTTACTCCCACAGCAGTAGACGAAGAACTTACCATGTTTGTTTCCAAAATATACGAAGAACTTACTCACAGAAAAGAACTACAGACGACACTGCATGCCCTCAATTAGCTACTTCAATGTACGCGGCACTTACATACACTCGTAAAGATATACAAAAATTAAGAACGAACTATGCAGACTTAGAGAGGGGCGCTAAAGGGGATATAGAATGCCCTCGATCCAATTGGTACTTTCAACGCAGAGAACTTACACCAGAAAAATGGCAATCTAAACGGGAAAAGGGGGATAATCAAGCCTCACACAAGACAAACAAAATAATCCTAGACCGGTTTGAAATCGTACCACTATCACTATAACAGCCCCCGACTCTGTGGAAGGTAGGCCCCGACACAACTTAATCCGTATCACAGATCAGTATTTGATTGTACCATAGTCACAAAACAGCTCTTCGACTCGGCGTGAGATACACGATGGGTCCTCCGGGCTTACTTGCACAATGTACGAAGAACTCACTTATGAGAGGAGCCCTAGACTAAAGGGGATATAGAAAAATAATCCTAGACCGGTATGAAATCGTACCACTATCACTAACAGCCCCCCAACTCTGTGGAAGGTAGGCTCTAAAACAACTTAATCCGTATGACAGATCAGTTTTGAGCCTATCTGTACCTGCAGACCGAGCACGCTCAAAATGATGAACACTACAACAGCACCAAACGCAATACTGTAATATATAAAGGCGAAATATTAGAGCGATCTACTACTGGTATAATTAACACGCGTTCTTCTGGGCGAATCATGTGTCGTCTTGCAGCCACACCTGCAGCCACATGGCCAGCACGCACACAGCACATGAGAGCCCAACAGCACACACGCAACCAAGCGCTGCACGTATGAAGCCTACAGCGCGGCACCACGAATAACGAACGACCGCGACGGCTGGATTAGCCCTTTGACAGACCGGCGCCCCTGCTCTCGAGTCCGGGCAAGATGTGTGTGTGTGTGTCTGTTGCTTGGTTTCAGTTGATGAGGGCACTCCACTGCAGTAGCACCAAACGTAATACTGTAATATATAAAGGCGAAATATTAGAGCGATCTACTACTGGTATAATTAACACGCGTTCTTCTAGACGTATCATGTATCGTCTTGCAGCCACACCTGCAGATACATGGCCAGCACGCACACAGCACATGAGAGCCCAACACCACACACGCAACCAACCGCTGCACGTATGAAGCCTACAGCGAGGCACCATGAATAACGAATGACTGCGACGGCTGGATTAGCCCTTTGACCGACTGGCGCGCCTGCTCTCGAGCCCGGGAAGATGTATGTGTCTGTTGCTTGGTTCCAGTTGATGAGGGCACTCCACAGCAGTAGGTAGCTGGAGCACAGCAGTCAGTTATTCCTTTGTTGTGTCAACCCCCTTGCCTGCGTTCGTTCCTCGGCATCGATCGCTATTAGATTGTGTCTATCCCCAAGCTAACCCAACAACAGCAGTAACCACCTAAAGCAAAACTCAAACCATGACCCATGGCGGCTTCCGCGCGTTTATACTGTGGCGGGTAGTTGTTGCAGGCAACGTTTTCTAGCCCATGCCGTGCATGCCTCGTCTCACACCCCTGGCAGCTGGTGCCCTACGCTGCTCTGGGTCTCGGACGGGACGAGGCAAATAACCTTGCTTCGTCTCGTCTCGAGTCTTGGGCCCTTGATGACACGAGTGTGGAGAAAACGCCACAATCTGTGACAAAACAATAATAAGTTGTATATGCGGAAACATTACCAAATACCGTATGGAAATGATGCCAATCTTGTAAATCATCCAGGCGCGTGCAATTAAACGCCTATAGCACAATCTGCGACGAAACAATAATAAGTTGCACATGCCACCGCAAAATTTCAAACAGTATTAAGTACCGTTTGGAAATGATGCCAATTTTGTAAATCATCCAGGCGTTGCAGACATTAAGATTCAACCAAAATCTCCGAAATTCCTCCTCGACATGCGGTATTTTTGCAAGTTCTCGCTTGTCTCGCTCGGCATCCGTCCGCATTCACGTCGACGTGCGGAAAGGACACGGCAGGGCGAGGGGCGTTGGAGCCGCCCCCCGAAGGCGGCGCTCGAACGAAGCTATATTCGACCGAGAATTCCAGTTCCGCGAGTCGCATACTCCGGCCGAGACAAAAAAAACTCCTGACCAAATCCCTGACACCAAAGAAGGATTTTACATATTTTTTGTCTATTGCTCGGAAGTATATTTATTTAGATACCTTGTCATTATTATACTAGTAGTTGCTGTGATCGGCATTGATATTTTTATTTATAATATATCTTTTTCTTGTTTTTGTTCTCGGTTTGGAAGGATTTTCGGGCTTGCTATACTAACACATAAGTTGTACCTAGCGTTCAATATGCAGCAGTATTAGTTTTATTGCAAAGTTTTGTTCTCGAGCAATACAGTACGGTAATTTGGGAGGAAAACCTGTAACCGCGGAGGAAGTCCTTGCTTGGGAAGTTAGTTGGAAAGATTCTTACTGTGAAATTTGTTGAACACAGCACCAACACAAACGGGGTTTGTAAACGGAAGCACGACCAACAAAAAAGGGCTACAGTGGTATGTCTATGTATTATTTCCTATGAGTGCATCAAATCAGTGTATGCAGTATACCAATCGCAGAAATTGGAAATGCGTTGACAATTAATTGTGTCTTGTTTTTACCAGCCAATTTGTTGGTTTTTTGCCCGTTTTAACGCGGGTATTTACTCGGGATTTACCCGTGTCCGGGACTTCTGTGAGTTCGGTACAACCCTGCCCGTACCCGGAACGGCTGTGAGTTCCGTGCGACATTCATACCCGTACCCGTACTTCTTATTTTCGTTCTGTCTGTAGGGTGCACACAAAACCATACCCGGGGTATTTACCCCTGGCATTACCCTACAAAAAACTCCTGTAACTTCTGTAGGACACTCATGTATTCTGTTTTTACCGCGATAATAAGCCAGCACTTACTTTCTTCCCTCGTCGACTGGCGTTGAATTATTTTACCCGCTCGATAAAGCGCTCTCGACTGTTGGCCTGGTGTCTCTAGAAAAAAAATGTGCATACCGAGATTTGAACCCCCGACTCCAACCTTACAAAAGTCAATCAACGATTAAATACACAATTTTCGGTGATGCCCTCTCAGACTAGCCGAAATAAGTTGTCAACCGAAAACCGTTGTATCTTCGTAATTATACAACCCAGTCCATCAGTGTTCTTAGTAGTGTTCGGGGCTCACAACTAAATAAACCACCGGGGCGACGCTGCTATCAGGCAGGGTAACAAGTAGTCAAAGTAGCGGTACGGAACACAATGCACCCGACAATCATAGACTACTAGTCTATACTCCACGACTATTTTAAAAGGGCGAGATGCGCGAAGTTCAAGGCCGAGACTAAGCGTTTTCCTCGCCCATCATAATGATGATGTGGTTCCTATCCCTTCGTCTACTCACTGGTACATCTACCTATTCTCCCTCGTCCTTCGGGTGGGGTATTGAGTTCCTTGTGTGAGGAGCTGAGGGACTGATCGATCATGCTGCAACCCTACCGTGGGATGGCTCCTTTTCATTTTTTCCCTCGTCCACTCGCACAGAGCTGCGCCTACCCACCCTGCTAGACGCTCTCAGCAGTTGGTTCCCTTGATTTCTATGTTTCCAAAGTAAACTCAAAATTCCGACCCTCAAGGGATTCGAACCCCAAAACCCACTCTGGCAGCATTATTAGAGGGTAATCACCACTCACTGCTGTAGACCACGCCGGGAGGGGCGACAGGCACCATTTTTAATTTTTTTGTTATCAATCATCACTTTTTTCCTTCGGTGACCTTTGGACAAGCCGTGGTCACAGGTTTCTTCCCTTCTCGCCCCCGGCACGTGCCTTAATTGTTTTCGCGCACAGCTGCAGTGTTTGTTCAGCATTAATTATTCCCACATTTCAGTATTTTTTAGCTCATCGATTGGCATCGAATTTCGCCAACTCGTGCTCTCCCGCTCCCTGCCTGTCAATTTGTATGAAAGGGCCCTTTTCAGGGCTCGAGCCCATCGATTGGACGACCTTGACCTCGATAGTAGCTACGCGGCACACCGTTGATCCACCGGCGACGCTGGTACCATACATACCGACACCAATAATAACTGGTTGTTAACTTGCGGATTAATAGTATCCTAGGGGCGGTTCTCGTTTCTATTGGCTTCACGGAGACCGAACACCTGCCAGCAGATTTATCGCTGAGGATAGCTCAGCACTTATTCGAGGATATGGTTGACATACAATTTGAATTACTTGAACCCCAGATCCCTAACCCTAACCCAACCAATCAGCGTAGGGACAGTCCACAGACAGGCCATCCTATACACGGACAGGGTGTGTACCGAATCAAGACTTTGATGTCGTTGGGTAGAAAGAACGGTATAATGTGAAGACAGCACACACCGCCGTGTAAGCAGGTCGTAAAATAGAGGTGGGAAATGTTGCGTGCCGGCGCACCTTTTTGTCATAAATCCCGTTTTTTTGCACCACGTATGTGCCGAAGGCATTGCCACACCACGCTTTTCCTGTGCCACAACCAATTTTTGCGGTAGGCGCAAACTGCTCGTACGTTTTCGCCGCAGGCATTTGGGGGGGGGGGGGGGGGGCTGTTTCACCCCAAAAAACAATTGGTGTTTTTTTGTGTTGATTTCGTCCTAGACGCACTCAACTTGAGTTTATTGACGCATATATATATGGTAAACATTTGGCCTCCGGCGGTCCTCCGGGGGGGCGCACGTCCCCTACGGCTCGTGGTGCGTGGCGTGGCCGCACCACGAGCCGGGTGCCTATTTTACGCCCTGCTGCTGGGAAGGACATTGATATTCATTGATATTCCCGACCGTCAACCATTCTATTTTAGACCCGTTATTTATCAATGGCGGATCTCGTAGTTCGGACGTTGGTTAACGTATCTTCCTGGTTGACACAATATGCGTTGATCGGAGCTTGACGGAATCTGCTTACCTGTCCTCCACAAGCAGTATTTTATGTGTACTTTATTATGCGGTTAACCCATTCGGCTACGAAGCACTGTTAAATTACTTCTGTACGACTGTTGTTTTTCCTACCCCGCTCGCTCAGAATATCCTATATGATAGGCGCTTGCCACGTTCATTGCCGCTGAAGAGAGAGAGAGCGTGGGTTGCACAATAAGCTCTATTATTATTCCTATCAAGGGATCATGCTACGGCAAAGGATCATGCTGTGGCAAATTGGCACCATCTTTTGTTGAGTGAGGCTGCTCCCATGAAGAGCTCCCAATGTTTCACACATATTTACTAATCTATAGACTATAGACTGGTCTATATGCTAAAGACATCGACGATTGATTGTCGGCTTCTTCTGCTGAAAATAGCTGCCTCTAGAAAATCCCGAAATGGGCGTGGCTGCATATTCTACCGACATTCTAACATAAGCAGGCCCCTTCAAATACAACTGCCACCACGTGCCCGCCACCCTGCCCACAGAGTGTACTCAACAGAGTCGAAGCCGGGGACACGATCTACCTTGAGAGCGGCACCTACTCTGAAGATCTCGTCACCATGGTCAGTGGGAGTTGGTACTATTTTAGCAGGATTTATTTTTTCTGGTTGCAAAGCTACCCTCCTCGCAAAATTGGCCACCAAATCCTTGGGCGAGCAGACTGCCCAACAAAGCCACTCACTCGTTCGCAGAGCTTCCTCCGTTGCACCGCTGGACACTCGTAACAACCCCCGGGCTGATGCCTTACTTACCTGAAAGTGCATGGTCGGCATGATGGTATACCTGGGCCCCAAAAGACTTAATTAGGACCACACGGGAAGTGTTCCCTTGAATAGTTGTCGAATCCAACGGCTGCTCCGATCGTTCTCGGGTGCATGGAGACGCTTCATGGGCCGCAAGGGCACTTTGCGCGTCCCTTGCGGCCGGCACTTGCCGTAGGGCACTTGCCTTAGAGCCACACATGCATGCGTTATGTCGTACGGGTGAGAGTAACTTGATAATACTCCTCCCTCCCGAATGCCGCACGCACTAGGTTCATACATGTACCAAACGGTATCCAAGTTCTCCCAAGGAATTGCCCAGGATAAAAAGAAAAAGGGAAGGCAGCAGAATGGAAAAACAAACCAGGCGCTACGGCAGTGATACATTTTTCGTGTTTTTTCAACCACCTCACCCTAGTGACGTCAATATTATGAGGCACTCTGACCGGTATTTCGTATTGGTTAGGGCTAGGGTTAGTTTCATGGTTGTTAAAAACGCAATAATGTAGAGGACACCGCGCTACGGAAAAAGGGTAGTAGGGCAGACTTCTCAGTGAATTAAGGATACAAGTACGCACTGACACGATACTTTAGTACGGAAAGCTGTAGGTTTCAAACGGAAATAAACTAACGGTTGTACCGGAATTGTATTTTTTTTCAGTTGACAAGCCGGCGGTGGACAAGAGAATAAAGACCAACGTTGGAATAATGTTTCGCTACGCAAGCATTTTGAACGGAAAACGTCACATCTTGCAACGAAACGAAATTCGCCTCTTAATAGTTGCGGAAAGCGCGAGAGCGTGAGTTAGCAACACTCGATGACAAGTCGACGAGCAGTGGGATTGCCGAACGATAAAAGTTGGAGGCAAGAACCGGGGGGGAGAAGGGACGACACCTATGAATACAGCTTGTCCAGAAGCTGGAAAGTAGAAGTGTAGAAAAAAAAATGTGCATTTGATGAGAATGCTACACCCGTAGAGAGGTCGCGTTGAAGATGAACCCATCTATGCGCCTGCATTTTTTTGGAGCGACGATCTGCACCAACGTATTTCGCAAGCTGCATGGCGTATCGCGCCCGTCGTATGTATATAGGATACTGCACGTATATCACCCAAACAGTCCAGTATTATTAGAGCACAAGCAGTTGTTGCGGTTCGACGGACAGCAGTTGTGCCGCTGAAAAGTGATAGTTGACAGATGATATTTGGACCACAGCGATGCGGTGCATGCTGCATCGAACAACGTCCACAATCCAGAGGAACGGCAGTGCTTGGCCCACACCCCTGCTAGTTAATTCTCCTGTTACCCCCCGCACCTAAAACACAGACAATTCACAGCGACACACCTTATAAAATCATACCGAACCACGTGTAGTCTATAAATTCAACGAGGAGTCTCTTATCGGAGTATTCAGTTTCGACGCCCTATTTTGGGTGAAATGCGGCTATTCAAGGCGGTCATCGTTTTCAGACCTTTCGGCGCACAAGTCTTGGTGACCACTGGCTAACCCATGGCGACCAGTCGTTTAATCGTTGTCGCACGGGACAATAAAGGAAGCCACTTACACAGTCCATATGTTTAACGCGCTTGTTTGCTCGCCATAGGTGGACGGCACCGAAGACGCAAGGATTACGATCAGAGGGGTCGGAGGCACGGACAACGTAATTGTACGTGGTTCGGGAAAGAAGTCTAGGCTGTTTGAGATCAAGCACGACTACTACACTCTTCAGGTTCGAATTGCTTCTCTCCGCGTAGACGTTGGCTAGACATTCGTGTTTCGTTGCTGTGTTCTCATAATAAAGCGCAGCGCCTTTCTCTCGCCTTCTCGGCATAACGGCTGGAGGATTGTTGTTGACAGCAATTAAATGCTGGCAAATTTTGACGAGAGCTCTTTTTCGATCTACGCAATCTCGAAATAGTCGAGAGTTCAATCAAACACATAGTGTGCGCAAGCCGGTACGGGACATTGGGCTATATCAACTCCAAAGTTGTAAAGACCCCGCATCACCTAGCCGTTCGCCTGGTGCCTAACGTGACTGGCGACTGTTAACTAGTTTGTTTACCTTACGGGCTGTGACCGCAACCGAGCCTTCACATATACCGTGAATACAGTCATCACGACGGTAACCGAAGGTGCGGCCCGTATTCCCTATTTTTTGTTGGTAACATGCGAAACGTTCATCGTCGAAGGCTGCGCGGATTTTAGAGCTATTGTTGGATTGTCGAAGCACAACCAATCGACCCTTCTTCCCGCCTCTACTTGTACTCGTGCGTATTTCGTCCCGCTTTTGCAGGACTTTACAATAGACGGACAGGTTTGGGACGATGATGTCATAGAGGGTATTGATGAAGACAACGCCTCAGATGCTTACAGCCACAGCCTCCTCCACGCCGATGGTGAGTGTTTTTATTCCGGGAGGGCATAGACTAGTCTATAGACTATGTATATGTAAAAATTGATCTTCGTTTTTTTGGGCTCGCTGCTCCCCGGCTGCCATGGTACACATAACGACTTAGCTTAGAAGTTTGACCGCTATATCCCCGTCGCTGCTGCCCGTGTCGGGCGGCGAGGTGGCGCCAGCCCATCCAAGACACGCCTAGAGCCATAGCCTCCGAGCCGCTGCAGGCCAAAACAATCTGCCGCTAGGTGCGGCGCTCTGGGGAGGACGCGAGCCATCGCCCGCCTCGGTCGTTGCCCACGTGTGTTCGTTGACCCTTTTGCGTTTTTTTTTGTTCTAGAACGCACTACGCCGCTCCTTGATAAGAAGCAGGGCTGAATTTTTTGCGTATTTTTCATTAAATAAAAAAAAAAAAAGTCGAATTACGATTTTCCGTGCTCTTCGTTAATCTGGGCCCTAAAGGACGTCAGCTGTGAGCTCGACGTTTTTCGCTTTTAGTTTTGTTAGTAACGAAATGGCCCGCTACCCGCCCAGCCTCTGGAATCGTCTGCTCTGTTTTATCACACCCTCTCAGAAGTTTCAGCAGCAGAAGCAGCAGTACCCGCAGCAGTAGCCGCAGAACAACAGCAGCAGCATCTGGGGCAGTATACAGGAGCAGCAGTACACTTTTGCCGAGCGCCATATTTTTCGCGGCGGCATGCAGGGTACAGACAGGGATGTATCATGCGTCGAAATGGGACCTGTTCTCTCGCGTGGTATACCGTGTCGGACATTAACGTAAGGAACAACACAATAACAATAAAAAAAATTAAACGTAACCTATATGTTTGCCCAGAAAAAACCTGTGAACACATCCGCAACGTTTGGTTGGCTTCCTTGGGCACCGTGATAGCTGCCTGGAACCGTGTGCGCCTGGTGAACGCGCGACGGGGGGTGGGTCTGCTCGACTTCGAGGGGTCGGGGATGCCGATTTCGGTCGCGACTTGGCCGGCATCGCCCGAGAGAGGGTGGCTGGGGATGGGGCGCCTGATGCCTCCACGAAAACAAAAAAAACTCGATCGGCCCACTGGGTGTGTAGCATATGTGTGTTTGACACGTCTAGTTCTTCGTTTCACGAATCACATGTTACGTGCGTTACCTGTGACTCCCTTTTCGCCTTGCGACGCCCCCGGGATTTCACGTTACCCGCATCCCGAAGGGGAACGTTGTATAATGTACCAGGTATAATTTAACACGACGTCCCCTTCGATGCTTAGAAAGGGATCGTCGATTTATGTAAGAGGGCCCGCTGTTTAGTCAACCTCTTGGGGTTGGTGGAGAAGGTACAAGATAGCAAGACATTCTCTTGGCATCAAGCACGGTCACGTCCAAACAATGCCAACGACAACCGTATCCCTAGGTATATGCTGCTGCACTAACTCAACGATATCCCAAGAAAAAACTCACGTTAAGCGTAACAATTTCTGTTGTTTCGTAATAACCTCAGCGGCGCGTGACGAGACGGAGCGGAGTGGAGGCTACATGTCCGCCCTGGACGGGTTGATCGTCACCGGAATGGTACTTCAGAACGCCGGGGCTGAATGCCTTCGTCTCCGCCGTGAGTCTGAACTGCTAATGCGATTCCACACTACTGCTGTACTTCCCATTGTAGTATTATTTCTCAAGAACCACGGGCACGGTTCTGAAGGCGCTCGCGGTAGTGCGAGCGCCTTAGAAATCGAGGGAAGCGTTGTATTTAAGCCTATAGTAGCTACGCGAGCTACAGATGTGTCGCCGACTCCAACAGCGTTAAACGGGGAATACGGTTTCCAAGCCAACGTAGCCGCGAGTGTGCTCGATCCTGACTGGTAGCCAATGCGATAGCTATTCTGGGCAGGGCGAAATCTTCTCGCGGCCTCTGGTTCTCATCCCGCCTCCGACTGCCTGTCTAACTTGAGCTCGTGCTTCTATTGGTTCTGAAGGACGTCAATCACAAACAAGCACGGCGCTATGGACGGAACAGCCAACTTTTCTATGTGTTGTATGAGCTTCTTGGGCAAGACTTGATAGCTGACCGTATGAGGGATCTGTCGTACTAACCGTGTGTATTAATATAAATTATATTCAACCGCGTCTTCCACGTTGTGCGCACAATATTATTGCCTCAGATTTCACTACCTATGCGATTATTAACGGTAATACCATCCGTGACTGCGGTATATTCGACTACGAACATGCGGACGACGACGCGGGCAAGAACGGGGAGGGAGTATGTGAGTGAACCGGCTATGATGCGGCATACATTAGTGGTTTAGTAGGAAACATATCGATACAAGAGGCAGGGAAAGGGACGAAACGTACATCTGATAAGAACCTCCAGCAACACCGCCCTCCGAAACTGCCGAATTTATACGTACTCTTGGGTCGGGTGTTGGTGCATGCCATAAAGACGGTGCTTTCGTGAAGGTTGTGATTGAGCCCGTAGCGAGAGCATGATAGCCTCGACCGCTACCGTCGCCTGAGCCACAACCACATAATAGGAGTCTACCGGTGTGATCTAAAGTCGTGCATTCAACGTAACCGCCAACATACAGGCATGACTTGTGTTCCAATTGAGGTGTTGATCGCCGATGTAACGATAATAACGTTCACCATCACCGCGCCTCCCGCCGGTAAACCAGCAACCCCGAATGAATGTTGCCATCTAGAATACTGTAACAGGGAAAGTGCAGAAATGCGGGCTCCGCACGCGTCTTATTCCTTTCGACTATCTAACGCCCGTTCCTATCTTGGGGTTGATCGGGGGAACACTTTGCTTGTCTGATGTGCACATGTCGTGGTCAACATGAACTCAGTAATTGTCTTGCCTTGCGCTCGTCTTGCCGCTTTCACATTCTCGCAGACGTTGGAACATCACGCTCTCAATGGACCCACGTAAAGAACCACTCGGGTGGCGAGGACATCTGCCGCGGGAACGTGATCAGCAACAACGAAATCGAGACTAATGTGCGAACGATTCGCGAGGCCCCTGCATGTAGAACTAAATTGGCCTTCCTTGCCGGTGTATGCGCGGTCGTACACCAGACTTGGCAATGCAATATCATTCAGAGGGCAATAACAGCTACAATAATTAGCCCTGGATAGTGTTGCTCCTACTTCCGTGAGGGTTTCAAATGTCGACCTTGGACTAAAAGATTTCAGGCAAGAACGCAATGAATGGGCGACCGTAGATCAGACAGGGGCAACCACATAAGCTGATGTCCAGTGTATGTTCGTTAATTTGGTCAAGCTGTCATGTGCGTGTTGCCTCTATCACCATGAGGTAAGTCAATCTCCGTACTGATTAAACCTATCACGCAAGACGTACCTGCTCCAGCCATTCCCCCCCACCTAAGCCACCCATCTCGCTTGTCGGTGTATATGTTGTATTTCACACTAAAAATGTGTTGGCCAGGGAAACGAAGGCGTAGACGTGAAAGAAGGCTCCGTGGAAACGGTCATCGAGAACAACAACATCTCCATGCAGCGTGACGAAAAATCGGGAGGTATGCTAGCTGCCCATCGCTGTTCCGTTCGTCGATAAATTCCCGGGTTTTCTCTGCCGACGAGGATATACAGAGAACTTTGACACGTTATAGGAAAGTCGCCTCTACGGTCTGGGGTAGTTGATGTCAGAGACATGTCAGCTAAACGTGTTTGATGTTCTAGCGATTTGTTTCGTGTTTCGATTGCCTGGATTGTGCTGAAGCTCGGGAGAGTGCAGTAGCATTAATCGCGCTGAAACAGCGCTCCCGCACGGAGCTCTGGCGCGGCGTCTTCACACCTATATAGTATATTCCTCAAAGTCCACCTTCGTACACACAACGAATCGTGATATTATGAAGAACACAAAATATGCCCGCGATAGGCGCAATATCTGCAGCACCAACCTGATGGAGCCAAACATCTCTCGACGTCAGGAGCCACGGTTATGGCCCCAACAATACGTGGCGATTGACGTGTGCGTGGGATGTGACTCGAGGGGCATGGGTTAAGCTGGCGTCCAGTTCGTAGAGGCAACAACTACTGTAATACATCACCTTGCTAACCACACGAAATTTCGATCAGTCTCTCACGAAATTGCTGCCCCCGTGACTCCGTGTGCCTGCTGAACACATCTCTCCTACTCTATTAATGAAGCACGATCATCGCATGGGGTGGTTTGTCTTCGTCCTCGGCAACCCTCGAATAATGAAAACACGTAATTTGTAGGTTCTTATTCTGCAAGCGCAATATCTGCCAACAACCCCGACACAAACCACGGAGAGATAGCTTGATATTTCTGCTCGATGCTGCACAATTGCATTGCACACGCCAGTCCAGCCAAATGGCTTGACCGTGGATACGGACCTAGCTACAGTTAGCCGAATGCTGCACCCTGTCCGCTCGTGGTCCAATATCGTGAACCGAACGCAACAGGTATCTCCAGTTATGGAGACGATACTACGATCACCGGAAACACAATCTCAAATGCAGCAGGAGCTGGTGTGCGCGTTGGGACATCCAAATACATCGGAGAGGGATATTACGGAACCAACAACAAGGTGGGTTTCATCCGCAGCACTGCATATTCAAGGCATGCAGACAGTCGATAATGCTATTCAGCTGATCATGGACAGGTGTAGTGTCCTGTTCCCTGCAAAATTCAGTGTAACGTCCTTGCAATGCTGTAGGAAACGTTCTCTTTAACTTTTTTTTTTGTATCCTCCGGCGGATGGGGAAAAATAAGGCTTTATCTCACCACACTTCCACGTGTTTTCATACTCGTCGTGTGTTCTCTTTAACGTTCTTCTGATACTTGTGGCGGTAAGCTGATTACCCTGTACTACGACCACCTTCCCGATACAGGTAGGCCGATTCTTATACAACAGTATGCCGACTAGAAAGAACAAACTCCTATGAATTTCGCCGTGTATTTTTGTTTTCCGCATATAAAATTATGATGCTCAGTTTACTCAAGATAGCATAAACGCGTCGTTTGTATGTCTTTTTTCTTGAGAGGGGGGCTCCAGAAACGTGTGCGAACTCCGCGCAGCAGCACCACGAGCGCGGCCACATTATAGAATGTATACCGACACCACTGTGATATCGCAAACAATGCTGATAGGTATCACAAACAATGTGGATAACAATATTGGTTCGACCGAGCACGGCATGTGAGAATATTCATATCCTGACCAATGACAACGCTCACTGATGAACCTGTTCAACACCAAAATAAATTCACAGGTGACGGATAACATCTTGGTGAACTGTGCTGCCTACGGCGTCCGTGTTGAGACGGATCCCCAAGGGGAGATTTGCGGCAATGAGGTCGTGCTGCCGGAAGGAGAAACCGTGGATACGGTGGGTTCACAATGAGTGATAGTTCGACGAGCAACTCGCGTCCGTTTTCAATCTAGGCGTGTGCACCTTTAACTTTAGTGTTGGTTCAAAGGAAGGACAACCATGTGAAAGTGGTTCCGTAGACGCACCAACAATAAGCAAACGTATGTGTTGTCATTTGCTTCGCGCCCCCTAGCTGGGCGGATATCGGAGTGCCTACGGTACAATAGCAATAGATTGTACATGTTACTCTCCCCAAGTAAGCAAGCCCGGTGATGCACTCCAGACTGGCAGAGATCACGGCTCGAAACTGAATTATTGCCCCCCCCCACGCCCCGCCCACGCACCCTATCCCATCGACACCCTCGCCCGCAAACATGTTATGTAGTACGAGTACACCGGGGGCGACTATGGCCACAAATACAAGCCGTTCGAGGAATGCGGCAGCCTCCCTCCCAGCACCCCGGCTCCGACCGGCATGCCCAGTACCCCTTCTCCATCTCTTATTCCCGGTGCGGTGTACCTGGGTTGCTTTCAGGACGTACGTCGCGAGCGCACAATGGATTTGGCGTACAAAGCCAGAAACACTCTGACAAATGAGGTGAATACAATGGCTGCGTCCATCTTCTTCTAGTCTTTTGTCGCTGCTAGGCTCAAAATCAGAGCCGAGGGCGGTTTTGCACCCTGGGCTAGTCATCAATTATTCCGCCAGTGTGTGGAGGAGGAAGCCGTGATCGCGCCCGGAAAATAGATTTATGCAATGAGAACCTGTGTCGACGCTTTGCGCTGTATATTTTCTTGTCGGTGCTGGTTCTCCTCTTCTTCCCGCATTGGCGTGGTATTGGCAGTCCTTTTACAACTATCAACACCAAGATTTAGAGAAACGTTGATCCCCTACAGCTGTAAGCACCATCCAAAGCCATGGTATGCTCGTTCTCACTGGTGTCTCTCGTGCTTCCTGACGCCATCAAACGTTCTTGGGTACATCTTGCCCATATCCGATGTATATACGAGCCCATTGGGAGTACATTGTGTGGAAGGCCAAACGACGACGGCTCGTGTCGTGCTCGTCCTCGCTCTCGACCCCTCAATTTCAATGCTATGCAGGCATGTGTGGAACACTGCAAAGAAGATGGCAAGAGATTCGCCGGAACATCTCGAGGCAGAATGTGAGTTTTTTTTCTCTGTTTCCATCGACGCACCCAAGAACATATAAACCTCGCACAAGATCGAACAATGTAGATCTCCGATACTACCTAGCTGCGTTATAGGACCTACCACGGCCACTTGGCAGCGTTCTATCACAGCGTTAGCGCTCGAGAACCAACCGCTTGAACACGTGAAGATAGTGTTCGATGTGTACTCACGAACGTTATTTGACGCAGCACCGTTCGTTATGTTTTTTCTTCTCGGCTCTGGTGCGGTAACACAGTGTTGCGTCGTGATCGGTGCGTGTACAAAAATCGTATAATAATGTTAGGATTCGCCCCAGACTCGCACGTTATCAGCATATTATTATATACGCAAAAAAACTTTCCCCCGATTCGCTAGAACGTGCTGACACAATGTTGGCTAATAGGAGTCGTGTGCAAAATAACTCGTGCTACAATAGAGGTAGCATGTTTCGTCTGAAATTTAGTCTGAAATGACGGGGCTCCGTAAGTAACCCAAAATCGTCCTCAACAGGTCAGTTTTTGCATGATTGATTATCGTTGTACACCTTGGCCACAGGATGGTTCGTCCGGTCGCAGTTTCAATTTTTTTCCGAATCAGGTCTTGGGAGAGGTCTACAACTCCGACAATGGGGGACCGCAGAAAAAGAGTGGTGCACCTCTATAATATATCGTAGCACGCGTCTGGTACCCTATCGTGTCGACGTCAACCCGATATTACTAGGTCAAACGTGCCAAAACAACTTCATACAGATTTTAATGTTGTGGGTAATGTCAACACAATGTTCTTCGAATGTTTTTGGCACCCGTTAGGTAAGTTGCACTTTGGGCTGGTCGCAAAACAACACTATTATTATGCACGGATGTTGGTTAAGGAGCCGCGACGGCCACACCGCTGTGGCACCATAAGTTTGTTTCTTAGTTTTTTCATTTTTTGTTGTATATTTTGTATTTTCCGCATCATGATTCATCAGCTGACGTATGTACTATTTCCAGCATAGTAGTGGCTTGTGAAACTCGCCTCAACAAGCAAAGCGTCACAAGTCCCGAACAACACACCGTTGCTATGTCTGCATGACATGTGAAGAAAGCTTGCGAGAAGCCAAAATATGTTACGAACTAATAGCATATCACTATCGCGCACACCATGCTGTGTTTGTATCCGGTAAATATGTGCCTGGGTTTGGCCCAATATGCAACCCCTAACCCGTACAACTATTTTGCGGCGCTTGCGCTGTAAGAGATTCCGCTAGAGGCTGGCATCGATCGGCATGTCAATGGTTGGTATTGTCGCCAAAGTTCCATGTTAAACAACATCGGTGGCGTCTGAATCGCACGTTTTTCAGGATGACCGATAGACGGCAGAGTGATCTTTACAGCATTATAAATAGTCTCTGAGGCGTTTTTCGGGTTGATGCTAGCGCCCGAATTAACTGGCAGTAGCACGCTTGCTTGCCTTGATAGTAAGTTTTTTTGCTCATCAAATTCGCAGGGCCTCGTGCTGTGATTGAGAGGGCATCTGATCACTATTATTTATTTCCGCGTTATTCCTATCGCTAAAATACAATTATTTGCCCCCCCATCACCGGTTGTCCGACTTACAGGATATATATGCAATCTGACAAACTGATGCATTTCATTCCACAGCCAGTCGTCAGATTTTGTCCCCCTCAAAAACGGGTTTAAGAGTTTCCGCGCACAAATTGAAATCACCCTGTAACATTGACCTCGTTGGCACAAGCAACATTGTAGTTCCAAGGAGAGTCGCCGACCTATGTATATATCCGAAATGAGGACACGCACCCAGTAACACGCGCGATCGGAGTATCACACACAGCTTGCATACATACATTAATTTCGATGAAGTTTTCGATCTCACAGCTGGTTGGTTGGAGTGTATTTTATTTTTTTAAAGTAATTTATTAGAATTACTCTAGCGTGGTTTCTGCTGACAATATAGACTATAGAAGTAGTCTGTATGTTTTGGTCGAAATATGTATTTATTTTCAACATAATATTCGAAAATATTTTGAATCCTGAATGAGTAGGGGATACTTAACAACACAAGTATTATGTGAGAGCGAGTTTGGTGAAGATAAGCTGTGATCCAGGAGAGAGATAAGGACACGGCAGGACCTAGGTGGCAAACAAGCAAACCTTATACAGCTGAGTACAGGAAATTGGTAGGTATATCTTATCATCACACAGCAACTAACTTTTGTACTGCTGCTGGTACTACTACTGTTTGTTATGAGAGGTCGAAGGCTGGAGGCGAAACAAAAAATTAAATCCCGTCCCACCCCCAACCTACTAAGGACTTTTTAAGTTGAACAATCTGTCGTGGAGCAAAGAAGGGGTCAACACATTAAATCAATCCCAGATCCATCAAGTAAGTATAACAAACAGCGTAAACTTACAAAAAAAACTGTCCGGGGGGCTCCTTTCTTTGCAGAGATACACATTATTGCGTGTTTTCAACCATTGCACCCCAGTGACGTCATTGGGGGGCAGTCGTCGGCATAATATGTTTAGTATGGGTTAGAGTTAGCGTTTGGGTTAGTTCCATCCATGGTGAAAAACACAGTAATGTAGGACACCCCTCCTTTGACGCTGAGGGCGTCTATCATAACGCCATCAAGTTGCTGCAGGTGTAGCACATCCCCCCGACTTTAACATTTTGTTGGAGTGTTACCGAATAACGTTAGGAATTTATGCTGCGTGACGGTTGGAGGAGCTGAAATGCTCTTAACACTTCAAACTCACAAAGCATTATACACTACTAATAGATAGATGTAGTACATAGATAGGTCATCATGTGTTTTTATGGGTTTACCGCAAATACTGAATAACGGGGGGGGGCGTTGGTCGCCAAAAGGTCAATCCAAATGAAGACGTATATCATGTCAAAGCGAGAGAACAAAACGCAAGAAGAGCCTAAATCGAGAATCTGCATGGAAGCTAGACTCGTTGGAACGACGGCCGTTCTCACCACGTGAGACCACAACAAGCTCGCCGCTGCTGGTTGACAACAAAGGGAATGTACCTCATCAGGGAAGAACGTCACGCGAGGAACACGTATGTAAATATATTGCACATCCCCCGCTATTCTAATCGCCGAATATATGAGAATCGACGGGTGGGTGTTGAAATACATAAAAGAAGAGACAACAATACGAGGCAAGGAACAAGGAAGTGTCAATGAGATAACCCATGCATGCTCAGGTTCAGCTTGCTCGCTTGGCCCACCTCATAATAAGGGGGTCTTGGTTGCGCAGTGACCCATACAAAATAGAATTCCAAGGTAATTATCATTAGGTAATATTATTGTGGCGTGTATCTGTAGATTATCACAATCAAGACATATCAGTCAAGATCGGCCAGAAGGCGACCACAAACCAGACCAGAACTGGACCAAAATAAGGCTAAAATATATAGTCTACTGGGCTTATTCCATCGGAATCAACCCTAACTAAGCCAAACATACCACCATAGCAGGCATGTTTTTCAGCGGGGTGGTAGACATTTTCTGGCAACACACCACCATCCAATAGAAGAAGGCACTCATTCCCAACACAAAAATATCCTGTAATGCTCGTACATCCGTGAATCATGAATCATACCTCCGTAGATTACGTGAACATCCTGCACATCAGGTAGGCTGCAAGAGTACTAGATCTGTTATTCCCCCTGTTTGTATGTCTGTCTTGATACCAGACTTTAGTGTCTCTACATTTGATACACTTATCCCGAAAACAGATGTTTCCCTATTCTATCAGCATATATTTGAAACAAGTACCCGAAACACAAAATAAATACCAGGTACAAGATATATCCTCATCATTCCTTCTCCGAAATATCACTATTTATTTATCGAAAAACATCCCCCCGATATAATCAGTCAGCAATCCAAAACACACCCAAATACGTCGAAACCTCAAGTTCAATATCCCCAACCCAGTTGTGGGCACTGCAAATCATCATCAATCTGATCATCAGTACAACAAGTGTATCGTTTGACGTGTCCGCTGAACGAGGAACGATGCATGCCTCGTGTACCAATAGAATGGACGGCAGAAAAATGTCGGTTGGTTGTCAGCACTGACCTATCGCGTCAGGCAAACAAACATCATGCCACAAATGAATCACCAGTCAACCCAACATAAATCGTTAGACTAGTCTATTTGTGGCATGTGTGCATATTCTTTCTTTCTTCTCTTTTTTCCTCCTCTTTTTCGACTTATTTTCTTTTCTTTTCTTATTTATTTTCTGTCCTTTATTTTCAAGTATTTTGTCCAATTGCCTTGTGTCTGACGTGCGTATGCGTAGTAATAGGTACCACGTGTAACATAGACTATGTGGTAGTCTTTTCTGGGTAGCAAATAAATAAATGGTGTAGTTGTCTTTTTTCCAGGCGCGAGTAGTGCGACGTATGTACACCAGTATGGACCTAGCACATCGTACACTGACTCCCGAATATACGTTCTACATTTTTCTGGCGGAGGCATGAATTGCGTCATCTATGTTAAATGCATGTGATTTTGTCTGAGGCATTCTCCCACTCACTCCTAAGTGACTGGAACCTGTCCTGTGACCACGGACTGGATTATGCGAGTTAATGTGAGAACAACAACGACGACGACAACAACAACAACAACACCCACAACAACAACAAAAACAACAACACCCACAACAACAACAAAAACAACAACAACAACAACGATAACAACACCAAATATATTATTACCGAGAGTCTTACAAACTTTCAGCACACTTGACATCTTCCATGAAAATAACACAAACCCACAAAATCCCAAAACAAACCACATACATACGCAGTCCCGTAACAATGCCTGGTGGTGGTGATAGTAAATCCCACCAACCGTGATACCCTACCTGCCGAGCAACCAGCAACTTGATCAATTATGTGCTGTTTCATGGCAAGGGGGACTACATGTATGTGATATTACTATCTCAGGTCAGTCACAGGGGGCCACAACATGTGCCCAATCTCTCACAAAAATACTCGTATTTTGCACGCACTATAATAATGAAAAATTTCGTCGGATGGCGTCCCCAAATCTACTGCCAGGTACATCTTTACAGGGTACCATTTCAAGAAGCACACAACAACCCCCCCCCAAGAAAATAGTCTGAAGTAGAACCACCGTTGAAAAGTCATTAACATTCCATCTCGTACTACACGAGTGCACGCAACCTTATCTAGAACTACTGACCCCGGCCGCCGGCCAACCATCCCCCTCCACGATGATCTCCTGGCCGAGGCTGGGTCCTCTTACCCACCTTATCCACCTGGGCGATTGCAAGTGGTCGCGCCCAATGGCTTGACTCAAAGGGAAAAACATCCGGCAGAAAGACCTAGAAGTGATGTACGGTGATGCTCAATCTCGCAGTGTCAGTAATATAATATACTTGTAGTTGTAAGGGGAGTCGCCGACCTATATCCTTAATGAGGACACACAACTCGTAATGCGCGCGATCGGAGTATCACACACAGCTTGCAAAGATGAGTTTCGACGAAATCTTCGATCTCGCAGCTGGAGTGTATTTTCATTTTTATAATATACATGTCCACAGAATAGTAACTGATCGATACGATAGAACCGCCGGGAAGACGCAGACCCGTTCCAAAATGCATCTAAATAACATCTCAACCATTGAGCCAGTACCCTCTCAGAAGTACCACGTTAGTGGTGCGAATTTCTATCCGACTCAAATAATTAATCATACCGTTTGTTTGTTGTATATTCTCAAAATACTTATACACTCCAGCTATCTATGAGATCGAAGATTTTGTCAAAACTCATATTTGCAAGCTGTGTGTGATACTCCGATCGAGCGTATTACTGGGTGTGTGTCCTTACTGAGGATATAGTTCGGCGACTCCCCTTGGAACTACAGTGTAGCTTGTACCAGGGTCAACAGGGTGAGGTTAATCAGTCTGTGCGCGGAAACTATAAAACCTGTTTTTGAAGGGGATAAAAATTGACATCTTCTGTGGAAGGAAATGCATCAGTTCGTCAAGCGTGCCATGTACATCGTATAACTGGTGAGGGGAGGGCGGAGATTGCATGGGCGTGGGGGCCTGGGTTTGAACAAGTTATATACTGAGTATATCGCTTGGTGTACTTGTAAGATGTATCTCTGTCTTAGAGTTGGCGACCTCAGAGCCCCACATCGGCACGGTAAAAATCACAGGCGTAATATCGTATATGTGAGACAATACTAATATGAAAAGGAGGTACAAACAGATATGTAAAATTTGCGGTAAACCACACTACCGACCTATTACGTAGGGTATTCTGTACATACCGTCTGCATGATCGCCTCCCAACCTATGCCAAGCGAAGTATGACTAACGAAGTAACGTAATTGAGCGCGCGTACACTAAGCGTTCCTTTCAAAACACTAACGATTCGCATTTATCCCTTTCGTTCTCAATGGCGACGACATTGCATGATGACCACATCACCTCGCCTGTTGTATTTGGCAATAATGTTTATCTCTTTCTTATAATTAGCGATGTCAGAAAATAATGGTAACTACATGGTTGTACCTATCGATTGAAATATTGTATCTTTCGATCCATGCACAATAACAAATTATGAAGCTTTTAACACGTTGTTTACTACACCTAAAAATTGGGTTGCATACTATAGACTATGTAACACCAAACCTTCTAGAATAATATTCATTACCAGGCGGGTGTTATAAAGGGGTGTCTTCTTCCTACAACCGTCAGATTCGTCCCCTTTAAGGGTTTATAGTTTCCGCGCACATATTGGCATGCCCCCCCCCCCCTCTTGTTCAAACGCCCCACCTGAAATCAAAATCTACCAAAGTAGTAAACACTACCAGCCAGCTGATATCATCTCATTATCCTTATAGCCATGAATGCCGCAGCTCCAACTCATCTCACCCTCCTCCCCCCCCCCACCCCCCTTTGTTCCCCGCCCAATTCGTTCAAACGCCCCACTAAAATCGAAATCGGCCAGAGTAATAAACGCTTCTACGCAATTGATATCACGTCATTATCTTTCTAGCCATCCATGACGTAGCTTTCATTCATCCCCCCTCCCCCCCTCTAACGCCCCCTCATTACCCACACCCCGCACGATCGCCCAAACCCAGCACCGCGCGTTTAGCAAGCCCCTACATATATGATTAATACGCGCGATCGGAGCATCACACACAATGTTGCCAAGATGAGTTTCGACCAAATCCTTGATCTCATAGCTGGAGTGTATTTTAATAATACATATGACCTAAACCTCTTGAACCCCCCCCCCCCCCCCCCCCCCCCTTTTTTTTTCCTCGCTCTCTCTTGCTTAAACGCCTCACCTAATGCTGAAATCCGCCAGAGTAATAAACACTTCCACGCCCTGGATATCACCCCATTATCGTTTTAGAGTTGTCCATGCCGCTGCTGCAATTCCCACCCCCCCCCGCCCCACACGTCCCCTCCTTCCCCACCACCCGCACCATCGCCTAGACCTAGCACCAGGCGTACAGCAAACCCCTACATCTGTGCGACCTAAAGCCCTCCCCCCCCTTCCCCCCCCCCCCACACACACCCCCCACACACACATCCCCCCCCCCCCCTCCCCCACAAGAAGGACATATTGCCTCTACGCACAAACTGAGCTGCCCCACCCGTCCCTCCCCCCCTCCCCCCTTCCCGCCCCCCTTTTGATCAAAATCAGGCCTCCACGCCCATAAAAACTCTGCCCTTCCCTCACCGGTTACTCGACATACAGGATTCACTTGATAAACTGATGCATTTCCTTCCACAGCTGTCAGATTTTGTCCCCCTCAGAAACTGGTTTTATAGTTTCCGCGCACAGACCGCCTAACATCACCCTGTTGACCCTGGTAGCTACACTGTAGTTGCAAGGGGAGTCGCCGATCTATATCCTTAATGAGGACACACAACCCGTAATACGCGCGATCGGAGTATCACACACAGCTTGCAAAGATGAGTTTCGATAAAATCTTCGATCTCACAGCTGGAGTGTATTTATATTTTTTGAATATATAGTCTATATCATATGGGCCTTGAAAAACGAAAAATGGACGTGAGTTTTTCAGAAAGAAACGATACGTTACGTACCAACCGATACGCATAAAAAAACATCAACACATCAATCAACTCTAGAGACAATTACGGATACACAAAAAAGTCAAAAGATGAGTACGCGCTTGTTGTAAGCCGAAGGTCGTGCTGGCGCGGAAGAGGGTGGCCCTTTCCTCCCTTGCTCCGTCCTCTTCCACGGTGGCCCTCTCCCCCCCTGACCTTCCACGAATCTCCTGCTGTGCGCCTGCTGCTCCGCCACGCTCATTCCCTTTTGATTGACTGGCTGTCCTCAAACTATCATCACCCCTTTCCCAATCATCGTTGCTCAGAAAATTGCTCGTAACCGCAACTCAAACGTCAACCCCCGAAATCGCTCGCTCAATGCAAGCACGTACAAGGAAGTCTGGCATGGTGAAGGGCCGCGGCTCTATGGCTCGCGCTACCGTTCCCTGTCTGCTCTCGCTACCGTTCCCTGGCTGCTGTCGCGTCTTTTCCTGTATCTGGCTGTCGTAGGCTGCGTCTCGATTGTCTTGCTCCCTGTTGCTGCTGGTGTACGTTCGGGTTCCATCGCGTTCGTGTAGAGTGGAGGTCGATGACGAATAAAAGTTGCTCCTGAAGCAGCCCGGGAAAATGTGTCGTGAGTCAGCCCCGGTCCAGCGCGTTGCCCTGCCGGAGCACGGTTCCAGATGAACATCGTCACACTAGTGTATCGGGATAACTCATGGGTCGGCTTGCTCGCGTGGCCCACCTCATGCGCGGGTCTTGGTTGCGCGGTGGCAGCGGATAAAATAGAAGTGACAGGTGTTGATCTCGGAATCAACCCTGAACCAAACATACCACTGGAGGCATGTTTCCAGCGGGGTGGCTGACATTCTGACAACACACCGTCATTCAATAGAATGCACTCATTTCCCAATACCAAAACGAACTATACTGCTCGTTCATACGTGAATCATAAATCATATCTCCGTAGGTTGCATGGACATACTGCTCATCAGGCAGGCTGCAAGTACTAGATATTTTGTCTGTGTCGAAATAAACATCAGTACTACAGTGCCCTCGCTGAAAAAAAAAAATCATAGCGTGGCTCGTATCATGTGATACCCCCGGGAGTTTCGGAAACAGAAAACAACGAAAAATATTGTGGTGGCAGCGGCAGCAGACCCTCGCCGGAGGACGAAATGTGCTGTATGGTCGGAACACGCCAGCGTCTGTTGTGTGCGGTTGCCGGGTGCCGACGAAAAACTTTCTACGTGCATCTGCTCCTGGCTTTAGGAAGCCGTTGGCCAACGCACGTAGACCAGGTTCCTACTTCCGAGACTGACACACCTCGTTGTCTCGAGTGCGCGGCAGGGAGGGTCGAATACGTCCACGCTAAATCTCTCCTCAGACCACCAGATTTTATGGAAATATTCAATATTATACAGCCCAGATTTCCACATCTCCGATTGGCAAAAGAGTCACCACGGTTAGCAAGCAAAGCAGCAACCATGTGTAGCGTATATGTTTGGTGGATATAGGAAAGCGTTCTAATCCCGGCAGCCGACTCTGCAAACCTCCAATGTTGCTGCGGAGAGCTTTCCGACAGCTACATCCCTGTCTACATGACAATCGTGGTACTGGCTCGGCCAGTCACCTATAAACAAAAAGTAACGTGAAGTTTACTGCGCAACCACTGCGAGATTTGGTACATACATTCGTTTCATCCGCTCAATCATGTTACATTTTTCCTGTTTGCACACGTCATCCGAACACAAACGCGGCCGCACCAACGGCTAGTGTGCGAGTGGCCGACTTAGAGAGAGTGCCGACTGTGGCCAGAATACGCCTTCCGCCGTTGCCCGCAATACGAGCTTCATTCTGAATAGGAACGTACCGTGTAGGTCCACATCCTTCGCATGCGATGCCAATGCGTCAAGGTACCATCCACAAATAATTCGTTTCCCGATCGTATTTCGCGAATCGATCGTGCTAACATCACAGGTGCCGGTGTACCGACACTGAGTCGGACGTGGACATGCACGGAGCGAGCGCCGATTGTGACATGGAGTGTCCGCGCGATTCTGTGCTGCCCTGCGGTGGGGATTGGAAGGTTACATCTTGGGAAATTGTTTAACGACCCTACAAAAGATTTTTCCTGAGAGAGCGATACAAGCTGCGGTGAAGGAGACCGCAAGGGCGACAGATCGAAAGGGGCATAAAAAGGATGGGTTAAGCGCGCGAACATTGCTGCCCCCGAGGCATTTTTGATGTGAAAGCATTCAGCAGCTGCCTTGGCGTTTGTGGCGATTGATTATCTACGCGTGATGCGTGCAACGCTAGCTTGCACTGTATTAATATCATGTACTCTGTAAATTCCACGCCTACGAAGAGGTCGTGCCCTGGCGCGAGACGATTAAGTTAGCAACAACAGTGCACCGGGCGAGGACGGTTTGGACGCCAATCAGACATTGTCCGCGGTCGTCCAACAAACCCATTTCAAACCGTGTGCACGTTGGCAGGGACGAAATACGTGGTGGTAGTCTCGGATAAGTATTTTTCGTTGTAGGAACGTCGAAGCATAGATGCAAGCCCATATATACAGCAGTAGCTATTATTGGGGCATCGAATGTCTGGTCGAAACCTGGCGCACGCTCGCTGGCATTATTTCTCCCTCGGTGTTCCTGCCATTCTTGCTGTGTCACCGCAAGTTTTTATATATCTCTAGACTATGCGTATACTTCGAAGTAGTTTTGTCCGCAGTGTTGGCTATCTTGCAGCTCGATGAGAAGCGGAACAACTCCGTTTTGCCGTTTGAGGGTGCGGTGCTCGCATGCCGCGTGTGTGTACGTTAGTGTTCTAAGGCGATTTGCGGCTCGGTAAGGAGGAGAAAACACGTGTTTACTGTCGAACGGTGTCTGTCGTGTTTGCATCGAGCTTTTCAACTTTTTCTTAGCGCATTGAAACTACACGGCACGTTTTTAGTTTCTTTTGGAGGAACGGCTGACGATATGTTACCGCCGTCTAACAGTACGGTGGAGGCATACGTCGTACTTCGTCTTTTGGTTTTGTTCATTTTTGCAGGGAACGGTTCCTGACAGTATTATTACTACTGCATAGTCCAATACCGTGGTTATAGAGCCAATACTTCGTTCGTCAAATATGAAACAACGTACGGTAGAGTTGCTGTGTGGATTTTTTTTTCTTTTTTTCTCACACTTTTACTTTCCAGCTTCTGGACGAGCCGTGGTCACAGTTGTCGTCCCTTCTTCCCCCCGGTTCTTGCCTTCAATTTTTATCGCGCATAGGGTTCAGGAATCCCACTGCTCGTCGATTTTTCATCGACTGTTGCTAACTCACGCTCTCGCGCTTTCCGCAAGTCAGTTAATGCACAAGAAAAAGTCCCAACGACGTCATACGAGTATGCACTCGACGGGGCTCGAACTCGCGAAACTGACCTATACCAGACTCGGGAACGATCTGGTACGCCACCGGGGCGACCGGCAGCATTACCGCGTGTTGTGGTGGTGGAGTTGCTATTAATGTATAGTCCATCCCGGAGGATATTGTCGGGTTTTTGTATTACTTCAAGAACTGTTTGTGGTGTTTATGTTGTTTTTAACGTATATAGTCTAATCGGCAGGAGGAGTATAATGTGTTGGCTTAGACTATATAGTTTGTGTTTTATCTGGTCAAATATCGCAGAGATAGACCCACCACTACGTTGTATTTCGCCACGTCTGGCAGGCGGTATGTATGGAAGTTGTCGCGATTTTCACGTGAACGGCGCTTTGGCCAACTTGGCTTGAGTTTTGATGCATATACTTCGGAGTACCAAAGTACGTGTTGCGGTTTTCACGTGGGTAGAAGCCGCCATAAAGTCGTACGTAGCAGTGTCATTTGTTATTTGAAAGGTGGGGGCAGGAGTAGACACTAACTAGAGAAGCAGTAGAGATCCCCCCCCCTGCAATATATATAGTTTGCCAAGTAGAGAGTAGGGAAGGTCTGTAGACTATAGGCTTATCGTTTGCTGAAATATGCATTAACCAACCCTCTGATTACAGATTGGAGGCCGAGTGACTACGCGAGCGGTCCGTGACACGTGCCCAAGTACTTGGCATCTGGAGTTCACTAAGATTTGTATTTAAATGTGCAAAAAAAATCCCCCCCACCCGCCCGCTTTGCTCTTTCTTTGTCGAGTGGAGTAGGGAGGCTATGTATCGGAGTCGTCGTTCTACGGTAGACCCCCCAACTTTCCTTCAAGAAAATCGACGGTTTTGAACCCAGCTCCCTGCCGTATTTCCTGCAAACAGTGACGCCATCGTTCGTTGGCCCTTACTTAGCAGACAAAAAAATACGTGAGGATGTTCTTCTCGCTAATATCCAGCTTTTCTTGACGGGTTCCGGAGAAACTCGTAAGTTGAAGAATTTGTCGTATATATGCAGGCCAACCGCACTAACTGAGAGTCCCGTACATTCATTATGGTTTCTCCATGATGTTTTAACTGGATGGACGCAATGTAGACGTTCTTCGCGGGGAGGCTATTTCTTTGCATTGATTGGTTATTAGTTCGAGAAAATGATATAGGCTGCTGGTATGATATTGGAGTAGACTATGATGCTGATACCTGGTATATTCTAGGCCTCTGAGTTTGGCAGGCTCTTGATTATCAGTCTATGGCTTTTGATATTTGAGGTATTTTGATTTTGATATTAGGTATTTCAAGCCCATGAGTTCGACAGACTATTATTTTCGATTCCGGCTTCGGATATTTGAGACAATCTCTGTTTAGTAGGTAAGGTTGAGATTTGAGATTATCGGTTGAGGTCAAGAATTGATATTCTATTCTGCAGCAGTTTTTTGTGCCTTTGACGCGCTTGTTTCAACCCTATCATCTTCGCCAGATAGGTGATGACCAGTATTTTTTTATTATTGAGGAGGCAGAATCTCCTGGTTACGACAACTAACTAACTGCTGAGTGCTAATTACCGGGTTGATGTTGAAGTTAGTTCTTGAAATTCATATTTTGGATGTTTGAATTTGAGTTTTCAACATACATGTTGCAGCTTTGCGTTAGACACACTTTTCAATCATATTCACCAGCTAGCTGATGACCGTTTTTAATTATTGGGGCAGACGCTCCATGTTACAGCAGCTCAGTGCTGACTACTGCTTGATGTCATTCAATTGGAATATGCTGGATTTTGTATTTTTATAGATAATCTCATATTATTTGGCTTTGGTATGTGAGTTTTGAGCATGATAACATGGATCTGAGTCTTTGATTGTCATGTTTTGAATCGCCGGTATATTTTCGAGGTTTGTATTATCTCGTGCACCTGGTAGGGAGGCTGTCGACGGTACGAGGCGTACGAGATGGTGATGAAACCGTCTGGGAGTTCGTGGAGACAACAGGGATGTTTCTCCCGGGCGACATTACATGGACCTCGGGGAGGTCCCCACTAATACATCTATCTGCTTCATCTCTTCTTGGTATTATACCTCGTTCTTCTAAATTCTACTTCGTGTCTACACATGTACCCCTTCGGTGCTGCCACCATGAGAACCCACCCGTGAACCCATTCCGACCAGGGCACCTGCCTGTGCGTGCGTCAGACAAACTCCCCTGTCTCTTTTGTGATACGATTTGTTTATCTACGCTTCGCCAAAAAACAGCCCAAAGTACTTTTGTCAGTGACGTCCAGAGAAACCCCGGTTGTAGAGATGGGAAGACGGGGGTACCCCCCCTCGCCGTGTAGCCTTGGTCCGCGTCTTTGGCTATGTGTTATATACTCGTACACGAAGTCAGTGTCCGCACTAGTGTGGGAGGGGGGTAATTGTTTATCGGTTTCCACGGTGTTCAAGAATAAAGACATACCTGGTATAACACAGTATACCTACTAAAATACTGGAAGTATACTCGGGTCATGAATTCACTCGGAGGAGTTCTCCACGGCTTGCCTTGCCCGGACTCTCGTGCCGAGCGGGCCGAGTTGCTCGCAATGCTGGGGACACTTACTGCGGTAAACAGCATCGCTATTTACATAAAGTTACCCTAACATCCCTTCAACACCTTCAAGAAGTTACATATCATCTCGTCGGTGCTAACGGTTAGTAGTGCTAAGTAGTACGTGTAAGGGTTAGGATCGTAAGCTCAAAAATCTCCATACCTACACTATATATATGACGACCGCGTGTTCGCGGGTCAGCACAACATAACGAAACATCGTAAACGACAGGTTCAAACTATTGGAACGAAAAGGAGTATGATGCTCATATTTCCTGCCAGGTCCATAATATCATGTACCTGGAGGAGATGATGCGCAGCGTTTCGATTAAATACGCACGAGCGTAGATGACACTCTTCTTTTTGCGTAGTTTGGATTTTTTTTTTTCAGAAATTCAGTCGAACAGACATTTCGGCAAGACGGCCAGCGAGCTCATTATATCCCCTTTGTCATTCGGTACGTACGTACGCAGCAGTATAGTGTAGAGTAAGCTGTACACGTGGAGTTGTTTCCATCGGGAAGTTGGCACTTACATCTCGCTACTGGGGTTGTCAGGGAACGCCGCCGTGTGGCGGCTACACGGCCATTACAACAACAGCTCGTGCACGACAATACAATAGTCTTAGTTTGCAGACTTTACCAAGACGTTTAATCGCACTTATTTGCCCCCTCCTCGATGAACCTCCTTTAAAGATATAATTAAAGGATGTGTCTATCGATCCCTTTCTTTCTTCCGGTCCTCTACTTATCCACTCTGTCTTGTTCGTCTCTACGATTTGGCCACCAGAACAGGCGCTTTTCTCAAGCTTGCACGCGTCTCAAACACGACGAGTGAGTGCAGTTCGCGCTGGAATCAATCGTGCAATACAAGATTCCCCTTGCTTGGGACTGTGGGTGCCCTGACAAGAGGGGTGTCGCAAGTTGAACACGGGGAGCAAAGAAAATTCCATGACATAATGAGATCCGACGGTGTGTCATTGATTTTGCGGTGGGCATTAAAACAAGGTCGTCGTTCGATCATGCCCCGCTCAGTACTGCACACTAGCGATCACACGTCGTGGTTTTCACAACGCAAAGGGTACAAAGCGCGGCTGCTGCTGCGCCGTTGTTGTTGTACTGTATGCATAATTTATGGTGTGTCAGCGCAACTACAAAACTAGACTATACAAGTATCAAAAGTAAGTGTCTTTGAAATCGACGAAAAAAACATCCCGTGGCCCCGTTCTACGCCGCACCCGCGGCATTTTCCCATCGAGAAGCCTCTTGTTCCTAAATGATGCAGGAAAGTGTCAGTTCGGCTGTTGTTACGCGTTTGTTACGCGCTTGGGAGATCATGGAAAACTCTTTTAAATTCCATGGGATACGGGTTTATCCCACGCACGGGCGGCTGACCGAGGACTTCCAGTACCACGCGGAGGGTTCAATTGCGTTGGCGAGGATAGATCTGCCGGAAGCTCTCTTCGTAACTGAACAACGGATAGCAGATATATACTTAGAGAGGACAGGTTCCCGAGGTGAAAACGCCTTCCTCTCAACCCAAGAGATGTGGATCACTCGGCAAAAGTGCCGCCCAGCTATAACCAATCACACAACGATGGGTCTGGTCTGTTAGGTTTCGCGGACCTAGATACAACTTTGTACGGTATTTTTTTGTTGCTCTCGACGCGTCCTCGTTACAAAACAACCCAAACAAAGATGGAGCAGGAGGGCAACGCCTTACCCTAGCAACTTGGGCCTGTGTGCAGCGCTCCAATGCACTGCTGCACGTGCCGTTAATATCGCACTGAAGCCTCGCGTGGCATTTTGAAACAACGCAGTGGTAGTCAGCCTCGAACCATCGACAAACATACGTAGGGCCGATGCCGGTTTGCTTAGCCCAGTACTTTATCTGCTGGCTGCGTGAGCGAGCGAGCTATGGTCCCCTCGTGGATGGTGGCACTTTCCATAACAATACGGGGCTATTAATAGTATCGGCTAGTCCATTCCTTGGTTGGTTGCGTCGGTGCAGGCAGTGAGTTGGCGGGTTATATGGTGTTCACGATTCAGTACGTTTCCACCCAAGCACCAACCGAAAATCGATATGATGAGAGTCTGCATGCGCACGCATTTATTTTCAGTTAAAAAAAAACATCCATCCATATCGACGCATATGACAAGACAACAGGCGAATGTGTAGTCTATACTCCGGACGAGGGCCGGAGCAACCGATATACTATCAACGTCAGCGCGTTACGGCAGGCACGCGTCGTGTTTTTGTTTTGGGTTGCCGAAGGAACCTGCACGAAGCCCTCTGTGTATCTCGTAAACTTGAAATCAAACACCTACTACTACTGCATGTCGATGTGCTTGTTCCTGTTATGAGTGGCTTCTATAATAGTCTACATACATATACATATACTTCGAAGTATGCCGTTATCGTCCTCGTTTGCCTGAACCATTGACGATTGACGTTGGCTTTCTAAAATATACCATGTATTTGCCTTGCCGGCGAAAACGCTAATAAAACATCGATGACGGGTTCAACTACTAGACTATAGACTATACCAAACGGGTATTAATATCAATACGAGTAGTAGTAGAGGTCTTGAAGTTTACACCGCATATTAGTAACAGCCGCGCGGCGATTTTCGTGCATATAGTCTAGACTATGGGCTATGATAATACCCGGTTCAACATTTTTTTCAACATTCAACGTGATGAAAGGCAATCATTTCCTACTGAACAGCAGTGTATCTGGTGTAAGTAGCAATCATGTACTGTAGCCATGGCATATGCAACCACGCACGCCAGCCATTAGTTAGTCTCTACGCTGTGACAATGAATGGTACTCCGACGCTCTATGCACTACCTACCGAACGATATGATATGCACGTGCTGGTGTACAGCGGTACCCACTTCCCACCGCGTACTCGCAACAAATCAACCATATACCAATGTCCATATTGTGAACCTGAGAGGTTTTCGGTGTTGCGTGTGGTGCCTTGGTACAGCAGAACACTCCACTCCTCCAGACCATACGACCTGCTGGTGGTCTGCTCTGCTTTGCTGTCACTAACTCTTGCAGGAATGCATTGTTTTGCTACGTGTAAGCATAACTGCCTGGCGAAACTGCTTGGAGAGCGCATTTTCAGCCAGCTGTGCCGGCGGCCTGAGTCATTACCAAGTTTCGTGTTATCTTTCATCTGCAGGCCATCATCACGAAACGCGCGGCCACCACTAGTTCTTACTTATTGATTATTCATAAAATAAACTGAAGACTGCAGCAATGCTACTTAATTAGCTGGTACCGTTTATTGTTGCCGCTGTTGCATGCTCTGGCGTGCGAAATCGCTGTGAAACGAAAACCGTCATGCTCTGCGGAGCGTGATGTACCTGGGTGGTGGTAGATATATTACTATGTGCAGTATTACCAGTTGTATTTCGTCTAGGTATACGATATTGATGGTGACCTCGAGTTTTCGTTGCTGGGAACGTGATGGGCATTTTCCTTGGATAGTCCTGGCTACAGTAACAGTAGTACAGTAGCGAGGGTCCAAATTTTCGGGCTACTACTGCTGTAGACGTACTCTGTAGCAGCTCTCTATCTACGACGTACACCTACCTGCTGTGGCGCAGGTGTATCGAAAAAATCGTCAATAATACTCATCGCCTACTATCTGCTAGCTCGTACTCGAAAGTATCGACATAGTCTATATAAAGAGTAGAGCGGTGTTGTTGTAGCACTTGTATATATTATAAAAAATATAGATACACTCCAGCTAGCTGTGAGATCGAAGATTTTGTCGAAACTCATATTTGCAAGCTGCGTGTGATACTCCGATCGCGCGTATTACGGGTTGTGTGTCCTCGTTAAGGATATAGGTCGGCGACTTCCTTGCAACTACAGTGCAGCTATCAGGGTCAACAGGGTGATCTTAGTCAGTCTGCGCGGAAACTATAAAACCCGTTTCTGAGGGGGACAAAATCTGACAGCTAGCTGTGGAAGGAAATACATCAGTTTATCAAGTGACTCCTGTAAGTCGAATATCCGGTGAGGGGAGGGCGTAGTTTTTAAGGGCGTAGAGGCCTGCTTTTGATCAAAAGGAGCGGGGGTGTGGGGGGGGTGGGGGCGGGGGGCAGCTTAATTTGTGCGCGTGGAAACTATAAATCCTTCAAGGAAGGGGATAAATCTGACGGTTTTGGGAAGAATCCACCAGTTTATCATTGGGGGGGGGGGGGGGGCGGGCGGGCGGGGGGGCAGCTCAATCTGTGCGTGGAAACTATACATTATTTCAAGGTGATACATGTGACGGAGTTTCGAAAGAATGCACCAGTTTATCATGTATATCATGTAAGTCGCTCAACCAGTGAGTAGAGAGCGGAGTGTTCGACGGGGTGAGGGTGAATTGGAGGAATGGGTGGGGGAGGGGGATATATATATATATCCCCCGGCGAATATATATATCATATATTCTCGCCTCCGCTTGGAAAAAGCCTGAATAGTATTAGAAGAATGTGAAAGCCTGTCATTGAAATTGATCGATACGAATTTTGCTCCAATAGACAGCCCGAGGCCGTCAAAAAAGAAGTGGCTATGTCACCCTCCTCCACTGATCATGGGGGTCAGTATCATGCCCTTTGACTGGATGTTGCGAGCGGCAATCGCCGGGGAGATAATTTGGGGGGTTTTACGTGAACCAGCCTGCAGAGAGTTATTATCGCCCTACCTAGCAGTCAAACCATATTTTGAACAAGTCATACATACATGTGTTTACGTTTGATATGTATTTTAATAGCAGTCGGCGTGGCCGAGCACAACCCATTCATACATACATGCAATGTCATGTTGATTGGACACACAATCTAAAGTGCTGTAATGTAGTTCTTGTATACCTGATTGATAGTAGAGGTTATGTATAACTTCGACGACACAGGGGTGGGCAAGGGTGGGGGGGAAAACAGGGCGGATAATCGTACACTAGAAGATAAAAATGTGAAAAGGAAGTACAGGGAGATATGTTAAAACTGCGGTACACCACACTACCAACCTACTACGCAGGGTATTTCGTGCCTGCCTGCCGTCTGCATGATCGTCTGACAACTTCTACCAAACGCACCTGACAAAGTAACGTCATTGGGCGCGGGCACGGCAAGCGTTCCTTCAAAACAATGACGATTTGCACCTCTCCCCCTCGTGTTCAATAGTGGTGGCATAGCATAACCAAATCACCTCGCTTGCTGTATTTGTAATATATATGTATCTCTGTCTTAAATTTGGCGCCCTCAGAGCCCCACATCGGCACGGTAAAAATCATGGGCGTAAAATCGTACATGAGCTAATGATAATGTGAAAAGGAAGTACAGGCAGATATGTTAAAATTGCGGTAGACCACACTACCAACCTATTACGTAGGGTATTCCGTACTTACCGTCTGCATGATCGCCTCCCAAGTTATGCCAAACGAAGTATAACTAACGAAGTAACGTAAGTGAGCGCGGTATACTAAGCGTTCCTTTCATAACACTGACGATTTGCACTTCTCCCCCTCGTGCTCAATGGTGGTGACATTGCATGACCACATCACCTCTCGCCTGTTGTATTTTGCAGTATGTATCTTTTTCATGTAATTAGCGATGTCAGAGCCCCACACCGGCATGGCAAAATCATGGTAATTACATGGTTGTACCTATCGATTGAAATATTCTATCTTGCGATCCATGTACAATATAACAAATTATAAAGCTATAACTTCAATCCTGCTACAATAATAAACAATACCAGGCGGGTGATATAAAGGGATGTATTCTTGACTACAACCGTCAGATTAGTCCCCTTCAAGGGTTTATAGTTTCCGCGCACATTTTGAAGTGTCCCGCCCCCCCCCCCGCCCCCCCCCCCCCCCCGTTTCCTCTTCTTGTTCAAACGCCCCACCTAAAATCAAAATCTGCCAGAGTAGTAAACACTACCAGCCAGCTGATATCACCTTGAGATTATATTTCAAGCCATTCATGCCGAAGCTCCAACTCACCCCCCCCCCCCCCCCCCCTCCCCCCTTTTCTTTTATTTTTTTTCTCGTTCCCTCTGTCCTAAAATCGAAATCGGCCAGAGTAATTCCCACTTCTTAAGCAATTGATACCACGACATTATTTTCTAGCCATCCATGACGTAGCTTTAATTTATCCCCCCACCCCCCCCCCCCCCCAACGCCCCCCCCCCTCCTCCTTCCCCACCACCCGCACGATCGCCTAGTAGACCTGGCACCACGCGTACAGCAAGCCCCTACATATATGCAACCTAAACCTGATAACCCCCCCCACCCCCTATTGTTTTTCCCCGCTCCCTCTTGTTCAAACGCCCCACCTAACATCGAAATCACCTCATCATCGTTCTAGAGCCACCCATGCCGCTGCTCCAATTCATCCCCCCCACCACCACCACCACCAACGCCCCCTCCTTCCCCACCACCCGCACCATCGCCTAGACCTAGCACTACGCGATTAGCAAACCCCTGAATCTATGCGACCTAAAGCTGTTAAAAACCCTTTCCCCCCCCCCCCCCCCCCCGAACACTCCGCCCTCTCCTCACTGGCTGTACGATGTACAGTATATACATGATAAACTGGTGCATTCCTTCCAAAACCGTCAGGTATATTCCCTCAAAGGATTTATTTATAGTTTCCACGCACAGATTGAGTTGCCCCGCCCGTTTCCCCCCACCCCCGTTCCCTCTTGTTCAAACCCATGCCCCCACGCCCTTCACAACTCCGCCCTCTCCTCACCGGTTATTCGACTTACAGGATACACTTGATAATAAACTGATGCATTTCCTTCCACAGCTGACAGATTTTGTCCTCCTCAGAAGCGGGTTTTATAGTTCACGCGCACAGACTGACTGAGATCACCCTTTTGACCCTGATGGCTACTTGTAGTTCCAAGGGGAGTCGCCGACCTATACCTTTAATGAGAACACACAACCCGTAATACGCGCGATCGGAGTATCACACGCAGCTTGCAAAGATGAGTTTCGACAAAATCTTCGATCTCACAGCTAGCTGGAATGTATTTTTATTTTTATAGTATACCACAGGTATACCATAGTACAGCGTGGGCAAACCACGCTCAACTACGTGGATGGAAATTGTCAACAAGGTGTGGCATATTTGTAATGTGTGTCTCTGTTTATATCGTAGGTTGTGGCTACAGATCTCATCTCTCCTTGAAGAGGCATCGGTCGGTACGGGAACTGGTTTTATGCGGGATGAATATTAGAAGACTGGGTGGGAATCTCAGTTCAGTGTGAAAAAGCACACGCATCTAGATATTTGACCGTGTACGTATGTATGTGCCCGTTACCTGGTACCAATGCGTGTGCACGCCCTTCTTTTGTTTTACTCACTGTAAAGTTTGGACGGAAGTCATGGCTTCGAGATGCAGACCACACAACATATACGAGGTCGTAGTCAACGAAAAGAACTTTTTTCTAGCAGAAAATATAGAAAAAATCGCACCTCTTGACGTCAGAAGGAAAACTTCACAATCGATGTACAGCTCAAATTTTCATGTTCATACAAACCTTTCGGATCCGGTGGTATTAATAGTTTTCCATGTAGGATGTGTTCTGCAGGGATTGCACATCTTCCCGGACGGTCCGTCCCAAACACTCAATGTTTGAGGAAACACAACAACGCACCGCGATCGCCGTGATCAATCACCCCCCGTCCTTCACACACCTCCAACCTCGAAATCTAGCTGCTGCTGCTGCTGCTGCTGTTGTAGCTGCCTTTTTCTTACTCGCGTCCAGGACGCAGGAGAACATGGGCACGATATTCCTTCGTTGGTCAGCAGCAACCGCATCAAGAGCAGTTCTTGTGCTTTTTCTGGGACTTGCTACGGTGGAAAGCGCTACCATCACCGTCGAGCCAGGAGGTGACACTATCCAGGCAAGATCATGCGCGTATCATATCATACGAGGTTTAACAATCTCTTGCTTTCGAGCAACGGTGTCTGCTTGTGATGCTACTACTACTACTGGTTCATGTGCTACGAAACGATTTTTGCTGGGGGGATCTTTTTGTCGTCACTGTTTCCACTGCTGTATATTGTATAATAGCGATAGCAGCACGACAAGCAGCGATGTAGGGTCGTCCTGGACCTCACCGTAAGCGGCGCGGGGCCCACTCAACGCACAATACTGTGTGAGAGTGTGTGCTTGGTTGAGGAGGATTCCGTGAGAGTGACAAGGAACCCCGGAATGAATTTTCTCCTTGGCGGTGCTGCATTCTATGACAGTAATCCTAACAAGAAACTATCGGGGGAGGGCCGGAAGAGGAATCGTCATTTCGCGTTTACGGCAATAACCCGTAGGCCAATATCTTGTTTTTTTTTCTGAGCGCTGGGCGGGCTGTTACATTTGTCACAGCATTGTTCAAGGCAGCAGGTACGCCACGCGAGAGCTAGCTGCAGAAGGCGTGATGCTTCAACCTAACCCGGTGCTTCCAAGCTAACCGCTGTTCTTAGATATGAAAATGGTATCGTGCACCGTATCCACTGCGCGCTCAGGCGAGGTGGGACGTCGAGAGTTTGGCATGTGACGTGGATTCAGTGTTTCGATTGGATGGATATAACAGGTGTTCCTGGCACTGCTACTACTGTTGTAGTACCTCGGCTAAACATAACGTCCAGGAAAACCCAAGAGGGCGATAATAGAAAGAGCTAAGCAACACGCACGAGTAACATGTCAGGTATTATGATAGTTGCGCACACCAGATACCGCATTGCCGCTGCTCCAAAACATGCCCATATATGTCGGCCATGTTAATCGGTTTTTTTCAGGTTACATGTATGTGTGTTGTGCGTGTTCCTGGTGCGTCGACACAACACCAGAAGAAGCAGCACGCTTTGTGTCTAGAGAAGAGCTGTCTGTAAAAGTGGGAGCAAAATCGGCGAAAAGAAAACCATACGGGTAGCATCTAAGCAACGAACGGAAGCACCTAAAGCGAGCGAGCACTTACCAGGTACACAAGAGGGTGTCGTTGTCACTACAACTCGCTGAATGATGTGCTAATATACGCGCTCCCGAGGCAAGGAAGCATTGGACACGTCGAAGAGGCGTGCTGGAGACATGCCTGTAAAACTCACCAAAAGGACGAAAGCTCAACGAATGCCTCTCTCTGCCACGCCCTTAGTGTGAAAAGAACGGCCAATACACCGGTATTAAAACAGCTGGGTGGGTTCACCGCCGCATCATTTCAATATTATTTACGAGGTAAACGTGAAAAACGACAACGAAAAGAAAAACGAAAACGAAAATGAAAGGCGACCAAAATATCCAAAACCTACAATAAATATAGTCTAGTGTGAATAATCGTTAGAAATTACAAAGAACATATAATCGTATTTATAGTCTAGATGCAATGGTATGCGTATCTTAGATACCATACTTCGAAGCATATAATACCTATTCTATTGATAACCGTTCAACTACTTCGGCACGTTGCAAAAGTCCCGAGGGGTTCACGAAGTAAAGCATCGGAACGTCGCTACTACAGTTGTACCATTAAAAAAAAATTCCAAGACACACCCCAGTCAAAAAAATTAAGCTGGTGGTGTCGACGGAAAGATAAAAAGCTAGAACTAAAGCTGTGCGTCGTGCAAAAGTCCCACCCAAACGGTTTGACTTTCATCTTGTTCTGGGGAGGATGTGGTGTCCTTTCTTTGGGCTTTTTGTAGCCTACCTCGTACCCTGGTATACTGTACACTATTAATAGCATACCAAATTTGAACAATAATAATAGCACTATTTTATCCACTACGGCTGTATGTAGACCTAGATACCTACCAGCGTAAACTCGGGGTATACCACTAGTCTACTCTTTCACCGCTGCTACACATGTGCATGCAAAGGCCAGGGATGACCCCTTGTTGCTGTCGCTGAAAAATGTTCACGATATGATATGTCTCCCAAGCTGCCTGTCGGCTTGCATTTATTATTTAATTTGCTGCCGCCGTTGGAATATACCCAGGGTGTAAGAGGTTGCTACACCACTAACCACAACTACGTATACGCGTATCATCAACAAGCTGGTAGCTTGAAAAGCGGCAGCATGTGCTGCGATGTAGCGCCGGGGACCGATCACAGCCAGAGGTTAATCGGCAATCTTCAAAAAAACACAAATATCCATGCATGAGTGGTCTACTGGTCGGTCAGGTTTCAGGTTTCAGCTGAATTTGAAACCAAAAAAAATATCCAGATAGGCCGTACGGAATCGATAGGTTGGTTGTTTTGGTGCAATACGGTCTCCCCGCTATAAGGTCTTGTTTGTTGTGTTTTTGCTATGTCCGATTCGAGAGCACAGTAGTGCCCCCCCTCTCATTCAGTTCTCCTCATTTCCTCTTTTTTTCGCCACCTCTACCACGTTCCTTTGCTGGGAGTTTCATCAAAGCACTGCAGACTGGCCTCGAGCCACCAACACCATGGGTCTGCACAGGTAATGATAAGTGAGAGCTTGAAGCTCCGTTTGTAAAAGGTTCTCCATGCATAGTACCGTAAAGGGGTTCCCTCCAAGATCGCACCTCGCCGTCATCAGCGGCCGACCCGCCTCGGTTTCAGCAGTTGTACGCTTGTACGATGGCATACACGCTATATTCCAAAACACAAGCCGCTTCAGCATCCCTTGTGTTGTATTTCGCCCCGTCCACAGAGTGCCCTCGATGGCGTCGAACCTGGAGACGTCATCATCATTGAGAGCGGCAACTACTTTGAAGATCTCGAAACGGTGGTAAGTGGAACGTCATAATCAGTTGATTACAGAGCTATTTTTTATTTTCTGATCCAAGACGCGTGGCCCAGCATACCCCCGAATGAAGCCGCCTCATCAATGGCCTGGCTGATATGCAGGTCAGTATTTCATGGAGGGTGCCCATCCGTAATTTTGCCCGTGTACCGATGCATCTTACGATTGGCTAGCACATAACGTCTGCCCACGTTTGAGTGAAACAATGTATGAGTAGCGGGTGGGTAAGGATGCTACGGTTACAGTAACACCAGCAGCCCCAACAACCGTCCGCCGCATTGCGTGCGTTTTGCGGTAGACCGCTGGCACCGAGGACGCAAGGATCACCATCAAAGGGGCCAACGGATCGAGCGGCAGGGAGAGCGTGGTGCTACGTGGCGCAGGAGTTGAATCTAGGGTATTTCAACTCAAGCATGACTACTACACTCTTCAGGTGCGTGCTACTTTGCTGGCAGTGTGAGTATGGGGGCGGCGATCAATGCCACCACCGGGACGTTAACACCGTCGTGTGTGTATTGCGTACGCCATACTACACAGTGGACTACATCTTCGGCGATTGCGGTGAAGCCCATGATCGCCATCTCGCCATCAACCTGGTTCATGGCGCGATGGCCGTTGCTGGAGATACGTGTGCGAAACCGAGACTTTGACACCCGATTTTAACGCAGTCCACGACGGAACCGAAGGCGCCCGGCACATATATTAGGGCAAGATACGAAACGCTCATCGTTGTTGAAGACCGTGCATCTTGTGCATCTATTGGAGCATGATTTTCGTCCCTACGCGTCTTGCATGTTGCCTCGTTCTTGCAGGACTTTACGATTGACGGACAAGTTTGGGACGATGACGCAATAGAGGGCGTTGATGAAGACAACTCGTCGGAGGCTTACAGAGACATCCTTCTTTACGTTGCTTGTGAGATTCGTCGTTCAGGGAACGCTACGTGAAATGGTTGCTGCGTGGAGTGCGCTCGATTGCCCATCGGCAGGGAATGACCGAGCGATCTACTGCGTATTCGTTGTATGTCGGACGTTTTTCAACGCCTGGCGTGGGGTTATGTCGGGAGTAACAAAGCCCACGTACAGTAGATACTCAGGCGGAAAATACATAAAGACGAATCCGCGAATATTAAATACTCTCAACCTAGCTATGATATGTGTCTAAGGCAACTGCTACTGCCATCTTGTCAATAATGGCTGAGTCGTTTGGTCTCGCCAAACCAGATGTTGCGGTTTCTCTCTCAGATTGTCTTATATTTCATATCCCCATTCTACTTTTTTAAAAGAGAACAATCGTAGGAAAACGATTGACACCGAGCAAATGCAAATCCCGAACAGTACCAGGGACACTAGAAGAGAGTTTTGGGAAAAAGTGGAAAACAAAGTGAAAATTCTCAGGGGCGGTTGCTCATGGTCGGGGCGTGCTTCCAGGATTTTAAATTTTAAAATATGAATCTAAAAATAGCGCTAAGGGGCCTCTCCGCGCACTCTACAGCAGTAAGCTCGAAATGTAAGACCTGCGCTTGATATGCAAAGAGCTTCGAGCTCCCTGCCGATCTACCACACACGGTGCTCCACCACCTTTCGCCGCGACAATCTCTCTCCGCCTCTCTAACCCAATACCACAACGGCCAGATGTCGTCGCCGTCCTCCTTGCCACCACCCAGCTCGAGGTTGCGTTGCTACGTAGATACTTGCGTGAGCGTTGCGTGTTGGGAAGACAACAGCAACCACCTCCCTTTTCTCGTCTTGCCGGCCTAGATTGAACCTTCTGTGCTGCTTTCGCCGCCACAGCAGAGCCACCAAGCGACGACTGGTTGGAGGAGCTGACTTGCCCTGATACTCTACGCTTTGGTGGCAGCGAGTGGGCGTCCGCTCCGGCAACCCTCCTCGCAATGACCCAGCTTGAGATGCTGCTTGTCATACTTTATTCTCTCCGTAGGAAAATTCTCTGCCTGCTGAGATTGATTGTAGAACACTGCTATTAATACTAACTTCGTCCCCACAGAGTCACGAAACCACTCCCGCTTCGAGGAGATTGCGGGCCCTGCCATGCTACGCATTGGTGGCGAGTCAGCATTTTTTTTTGTAGTGGCGCAGCCAACCATACATAACCGATTGCAGTTTGTTGCTCAGGGTTGGGAGCTACTTTTGAAGCCCTCCCCCTGAGCAAGCGGGTTGCCCAGGTGTTGTTTTTGCCGTCAACGTCTTTTATGCGGCTAAACGTCGACAAACCCTGAGCAACTCTACCCCCGAGCATTTCATTTTTTCACTTTTTCTTTTCCCGAAACTCGCTGCTATCAATGTTGCTGAGCTCAGATAACGTCTGCATCACAGTAATATACCTTGTAAACGAAAGCCCGCATTTCGCATAACGTTTGATATTCCCGTCTGTACACCTCAGCGGAAGACCTTCCGTCGGAGCGGAGTGGAGGATACATGTCCGCCTTGGATGGGCTGATCGTTACAGGGATGGTGTTTCAGCACGCCTTAAGCGAGTGTGTCCGCATCCGCAGTGAGTGAACTGATTTTCGTCTGTGTTTATTACATCAAGGAAGTGGGCGTTGTCACATATTTAGCGACAATGGCTAGACCAGCTACTGCAAGGTCGATCATAATGTCATGTACCTGGTAATGAACAGCAGTTCAAGCCAACATAATCATGTATATGTATGGACTAATGTCGCCCGTTAACGTGTCAACTTGGAGTAACACTATCCCTCCGCCCCCCCCCTCTCAACCCCGAACGTCGTCGTACTCGTAGCGTCCTTGGGCGTGTTCTATCGTTCGTTGTATACATTAATCAGCCACAATCGAGAATGAAGGTGGAAATTAAGGTGGCAGTCTTTTGAAACCAGCCCGTCGACCTCTTGGTCATGCGTGATTTCTGGGGTAAGAAAAATTACTGCGCAACATGCGCAAGCGCTAATATACCAATCCTATTCTACCTCGCTCCCTCCACTATTCGCGCGCCCTCGCTGCATATTTTCGTGTCCAGACTTTGTGTCGTACGCAGAAATTGAAGACAACATCATTAGCGACTGCGGTCTCAAGGACTTCGTGTATGCAGACGATGACGAAGAAGGCGTGAACGGAGAGGGAATATGTAAGTACGACGAGTATAATGCGTCATTCAGTGGTCGTGTAGTTGAAGTGTTTCCGAGAGAGGCGTGGAAGGTGGCTCAACCACACTCCGATCTGGAACAAATTGATATATATGTTGTTGGAATTTACCAGGTACATTTTAGCACTATTAACACAACGGTTCCATAACTTCCGTTACGAGTGGTACCAGACGAGACCTCCAGCAACAATACTGTCCACAATTGCCGCAAAATGTTCTCGGTATATGTATATATGATGCTCACGGTATTCAACTGACAAGTGCGCATGAGCCCGTGGACACGAGGGAGAGAGTAATGTCGCCTTGATTTCTACCATCGTAGGAGCGACGAGAACGAAACAAATCCGACTGCTGTGAACCAACGTCGCGGCTTCGACGTGCCGTCCAGTATGCGTGGCTGCAGTGCAAGGCTGCTCCCAGTCGGAAAAAAAGCACGCCACCCACCGGTGTTCCTGTCTACTGATCTGATTACCGAAGTGCCGCAGGGTCAAGTGGAGACATGTTGCTTCGTTGCATGTCCCCTTCCTTTCAAACAAGAAACGCGAGGTTCTGGCGCAGGCTTGGTTAGGGGGAACAAGCGTTTGTCCCTTCCGTGTTTGCGCCACATGACGCCATCTCAGCCGTTGCCTCGCCTCGGATTCTCCTGGCCACTTTCACGTTCCCGCAGACCTTGGGACCGCACGCGAGCAGTGGACAGATTTGGACAAAAACCCGACGGGTACCGCAGATATATGCCTCGGAACCATCATCAAAAATAACGAAATCAAGACAAATGTGAGGAGAGACTGCATCCCGTGCATTTTATTGGAACTGAACAGTTTTCCGAGTCAACATGTATGCGCCGTTGCACATCAGATAGGGCAGATGTCAATAAATATTTGTATTAGTCAATGTGACCTACTCAGGTCCGACATGTGTTTGTCTCCTCTCACCATAATATGGTTAGCTCCTATTCGCCTTCCCGCGCTGGTTAGATAGACGTAGGGGTGCATCTTCTGCTGCGCCCCCACAACACAAGTGGCTATTAATAGCATCCTTTTCCTATGTGTACTAATCAGGGAAACGAAGGCGTGGACGTGAAAGAAGGCTGCATGGGAACTGTCATCGAGAACAACGAAATATCCATGCAGCACGACGCCAACTCGGGAGGTATGCTCGCGACCAGATGTTGTTACATATGTGCGGCGATGAATGCTTGGAGCTTTCCCGTCGATAGAGGACAATAGAGAGCTTTGAAATATCAACTCTGAACTAGCTATTTCTCTCTTGATCACATCTAGAACAGTTGCGAGCTTTTTGGTTTATATTAAAAAAATTGCGATGGGTTTGGATCTTCCGGAACCAGTGTGGACAAATCACCTCTCGTCTACTGTTTGTAGCGATGTGTCGGTTGCGGTGGTCCTTCGTTGTCTTGAGAAGCTCTCAAACCCTACAAACCTACGGTTCTACGCAGCAAGCGCAATGTACCCCTAGCTCAATGCACGCCATATAGAGGTTGGTTGTCGTCCACGCCAAATAGACTAGTCGCACAACAGTTGTCGTTGAAAATGACACCATTAGTGACCGCTTGAGCACGGCTACGGGCTGAAGTAGGAAACTGATTTCATATCTACCTTGCCCGCCGTCGCTATATTTTGTGGAACGATCGCAATAGGTATCTCCAGTCACGCCGACCTGACCACAATTATAGGCAACACAATTTCTAATGCAGCAGGAGCAGGGGTGCGCGTTGGGACGACGGAACCTGACGATGACGGCCGATATTACGGCATCGACAACACGGTGGGTTTAACAAGACAGCTTCATTATTTGTTGTAGAGATGCAAACATTATTTTACGCGTTTTCCACGTTGTTCTGCCCCCAAAACGCGTGTGATATTCTACAAGGGGATACCGCCCGTATAGCCACCGCTGTTGATGTTGAGTGCTCGCACCCCTAGTTGCACGAACGGTCATATGCTGATCGTTCAAAGGAGCTGAAAAAATGATCCCACACCAACACTACACACGCAGGTGGTACCGATATGTCAGGCTCATACAGCCATATTTATATGTGAATCCTTACATTTTCACAGGCGCGTGTCGCGTCCCATGATGTCACCCACCCGGCTCGTGTCGTTTCATTTGGTCCGACCGACACGAAGGGCAAGGCCACCTAGCTCAGGGACCCATACCGGGAAAGGTATTCCAGAACATGAATGCTTCGACACACGATGCGAAACCTTTGTTATCCGTGGTAAGTATCAAACACCGAGCATCACAAACAGAGAATGATTGCGGGCCGGGTAAGGCGTTTATCTGTAACCCTCAAGAAAAACGTTACTAGGGGGTCTCCGTCGTACACCTGGTATATGTTTGTACCACGTATGCAAAAGAACGTTGACCTGGTATCTTGGAGATGCTGTAAATCTGCGATATATGCATACTGCGCCACCAAAACACAACGAACAAGTCAACGGTTGCGCGCTTCTACGAAACGATATTGCTACTTGAGCGTTGAGACGACGCGTCCAACAAAACATGCTTCAATCGGGTTTGGTAATTACGAACTTATCAAACGATCAGTGGCAATGTTCCTCAACCGAAGAAACAAACAATTACAGGTGACCGGCAACGTTATGATAAACTGTGCGTCCTACGGTGTCAAGATTGTGTCAAGTCCACAGACCATGATTTGCGGAAACGAGGCCGAGCTGCCGGAAGGAGAAACTGAAGATACGGTAAGTCCACAACTCAGTTTGACAAACGACGCACGTTCTCTTGAAACATGAATGTTTTTGTTTCTCGTAATGGGGTAAACGAGAAAAGGGCACGGGGCGGCGAAATTAGCATGATGGTCCAAGCGGTGCGCTGCCGACACAAAAAGGTTAACGTAACGCCCACATCGATCCTGCCCGTTGCCCCCGTAGTACTTTTTTCCAGAAGACGGACATCGAAGGGTCTATCTACAATTCACCTGATGATACGCTTGACTCTCCCCTCGCGAACAAACATGCACGTCACGCCCGCGGTCAAACCCCTGTGCCATCTGGGCCATTCAATCACAACTCAAAACTGAAGTCACCCTCTCTCCCCCGTCTTCATTTTATTATTACCGTCGCCCGTATCTCAATTTTGAAGTACAAGTACACTGGAGGGGACTACGGAGACGAATACGAGGCGTTCGGGGCATGCGACAGCACCCCCGCTCCATTTTCCAAGCCCAATACCCCGGCTCCATCGCCCATGCCCGACACCCTCGCTCCGTCTCCTCTGCCCAGCACCCCGGTCCCATCTGCCATGCCCAATACCCCGGCTCCATCACCCACACCCAGTACCATGGCTCCGTCTCCCGTGCCCAGCACCCCGGCCCCATCTGCCACGCCCAATACTCCGGCTCCATCGCCCGCGCCCAGTACCCTGGCTCCATCGCCCATGCCCAGCACCTCGGTCCCATCTCCCATGCCCAACACCCTGGCTCCATCGCCCACGCCCGGTACCCTGGCTCCATCTCCCGTGCCCAACACCCCGGCCCCATCTGTCATGCCCAATACTCCGGCTCCATCGCCCATGCCCGACACCCTCGCTCCATCTCCTCTGCCCAGCACCCCGGTCCCATCTGCCATGCCCAATACCCCGGCTCCATCACCCACGCCCAGTACCATGGCTCCGTCTCCCGTGCCCAGCACCCCGGCCCCATCTGCCATGCCCAATACTCCGGCTCCATCACCCGCGCCCAGTACCCTGGCTCCGTCTCCCATGCCCAGCACCTCGGTCCCATCTCCCAACACCCTGGCTCCATCGCCCACGCCCAGTACCATGGCTCCATCTCCCCTGCCCAGCACCCCGGCCCCATCTGTCATGCCCAATACTCCGGCTCCATCGCCCACCCCCAGTACCCTGGCTCCGTCTCCCGTGCCCAGCACCCCGGCCCCATCTGCCATGCTCCATACCCCGGCTCCATCGCCCACGCCCAGTACCCCGGCTCCGTCTCTCGTGCCCAGCACCCCGGCCCCATCTGCCATGCTCCATACCCCGGCTCCATCGCCCACGCCCAGTACCCCGGCTCCGTCTCCCGTGCCCAGCACCCCGGCCCCATCTGTCATGCCCATTACCCTGGCTCCTTCTCCCAAACCCCGCACGCCTGCTCCATCTCCCATGCCCAGTACCGTGGCCCCATCTCCCATGCCCAGCACCCCGGCCCCATCTGCCATGCCCAGCACTGTAGCTCCGTCTGACATACCTAATACGCCGGCCCCATCTCCCATGTCCACTGCCGTGGGTCCGTCTTCCATGCCCAATACCGCGGGAGGTATTACCATCACCGTCGAGCCAGGAGGTGAAACCATCCAGGTGATATCATGAAAGTTGATAAACTTGCTGTTGTGGACGACGATGTCATGTTTAAGTTACGTTTTTGGTTGGACACTCCATCAGGTATATCTACACATATTCATGGATCTTTTTGATACTATATGAGCATAAATAACACAAGGCAATGCTAAGGGTAGAGTTGGCTCCTTTACGGAAAAAAATACAGAGTGATTGGACATCGCGATCGAATGGTCGATTCTGAATCGTGATTTCCTAGATAATTTGCACAATTCTTGAAAATTCGTTATCGATACCGCAATATCGTAGATGATGGGGATGCTTCGCTTAATTTTACCTCGTATTACCTCACTCCCGAACCATCGAGATCGGGTTTTTTGTTGAAATTTTCAAAAAAAAAAGGTCACCATGAAATTCTACCGTTTTTGTCGGCGATGAGTGAGAAGTCTTCCTCCACGGTGTTCGCAGCATTATATTCGCAATGACTGCTGCTGTGGTGTGATGCGAAGATATAATAATGGCATCTAGTTGTTAGAACTCTGGACACGGCCCATATATCACGGCACCACACATGCCCTGCTGCCGCAGCGGCGAAAGTAGTGCCCTCCTTCTACGTTTGGGGTGCTATGGGGAAGCAAAGGCAGCGTCCACACCAACATCAACAACAACAGCACCACGAGCATGAACAATATCACATTTCCCCGTGACGTTAGGAATGGGATGTTCCAGTTACTTTCAGCTGTCCCCTTCATCTCCCCATGTTTCCATTAACTGGAACAACGAGTCGTACAACCACAACGAAATAAATATGAACAGCCGATCGTCCAGCAGTTTTTTATAGCACGAATATCATAAAGCAGTAGACTCCTGCAGTACAGTACCGGCACTGTGATAAGAAACCGAAACATCGGTTCGAGGCTTGATTCCTTTTTACATGGAGGGTACATCCTACGCTAACGTCGATATAGCGGCTGTCGAAGTTCTTGTTACTCCGTAACGTTTAGGCTAAGGTACTAGCGGGACTCTTGCTTTTGACAGGGTCTGTAGTGTATCTGGTACATACTATCGTTTCCCAGACGACACTGTTTCAACTTTTCAAAGGCTCAGAACACAGGTCTGCCTTACTACCAGGATGTACCGGTGCGACTTCTTGCCCCGGTCGTTAACGTTTTTTCGAGTAGGGTACTCTCCCATGGAAGTGTTTTGGTAGCTCCCAACCCATGGTCTACACGCAGCAGTATCGATCTAACGGGTATCGTAAGTCTTTTTTCTCCGTAACGTTTGCGCTAAGTTGGTCGTGGGGCTTTTTCTTTTGAGACGGCCGGTACTGACCATACGTAGAGTGAGTATGGTTACACGGACGGCTCTGTTTCAAGGAGGTTCAGCACCTAGGTTCGTCTTGTTGCCTGTATGGAAATGTGGGATCCCTTACCCCGATCGATAATGTTCGCGAAAACTAAGCACCCCCCCCCTCGGATGTGGTTTTCGTCACTCACAACGCAATATTTACAAAGTGCCGTACCGATGTGGTGACCGTCTCTATATTGTACCCTTTTTCATGTCAAGTGGCGCAATAACAGTTGGGATTATACTTTGTAGCAACTCGTTTTGTTGTGAACCCAGCAATGCCAAAACAATCCTTCATTGAAGCGATGATAGAACAGACATCAGCCCTGACATGCGTACCAAGCACACCACAGTAAGGATACCCAAGCCTTGGACGATCCTTAGCTTCTGCGGAAAGTTGTTGCCTTTTCAATGCACCTTTCCTCAGCGTCTTGACGTTCGAAGTGATATAACTGGACTCTATGCTAACATACGCGGGCCCATTCGAACACGCTTGCCTTCCAATGCTGGCCGCCCGGTCCACAGAGTGCTCTCGATAGAGTCAACCCCGGGGACACGATTAATATTGAGAGCGGGACCTATTTCGAAGATCTCGTAACCACGGTAAGTGGGAGCTGGTGCTGCCAATAATGAAGTGTGAAACTATGCTCCCCCCCTAACGGCGCGCACAGAATATACGTAGTTCGTCGTACGAAAGTCTAATAGCATTTCTTAGATCTCTAAAATAAAGTATCTTCAGGAATCCTCCGATAACAGTGAAAGAAACGGTTGACATCGGATTAGGTGAAAACGCCAGATTCTGCCTTGAAAGGTAAGAGGTAGAGAGTGCGCTTCACATCAAATCAGGATAGGCGGCGATGCGATATTTTCCTACGCAAAGTCTTACTTTTTCAAAGGACTACCCGGTTGCCGGGAGGTTGTATCAAGTAAGGTAAAGTTGAAAAACTTGACTAATGAAAAGTGACACTGGTTGCAACGACTTTTTACAACGGAAAGCGTTAGGTTTGAAATGGAAAGTAATACATAACACCGAAAAAATATTCGAAAAATGGCTTAATTTCTAGCGATTTCGGGTTCGGGAGCCCCGCCATTCAGAAATCGTTTCAGTAGAAAAGTGCTACGTCTATCGTAGCACGCTTCAATTACATTCATTCTACCTAGTGCTGCATTGACCGGAACTGCACTTTCATCAAGGGGTTGCGTTGGAGATAGGCACCTCTAAAATCCTGGTGTCATATGAATGTTCTGCAGCATCGCCCGTTGCGAACTCCACGTTTTCGAGCATGCGCTATTTTTGTTTTTTCTGATGGCGTTGTATGAACAATCGGTTAGTCATACTACTATAGAAAGACAACAAGACGTCAACAGCTCGCGTGTTCGGCATGTGTGTACACTTGCAAAAGGTTGACGGCACGGAAGACGCAAGGATTACCATCAGAGGAGTCGGAGGAGCGGAGAACGTGATTCTACGTGGTTCAGGAGACGGTTCCAAGCTGTTTGAAGTCATGCACGACTACTACACTATCGAGGTTCGTCTTACTTTCCCTTCCTCGCCTATGGCTATGCATTTAGAGTGCCATAATCGCAGGAACGCCTCGTGCTTCCTTCTTATTCTCAACAATACGACTGACTGTTACAGACACCAGTGTTTGCTAGACTTCAGTCAGCACAACTTCGGCACTGTCGGTACTGTTAGATTCAAACCTGGTAGTGGTTGCATGCTACGTTCCAACGGGGGGGGGTAGATTTCGGAAGTGCAGGGAAATACCCTATCAAGTCGTCGTCTACCTTATGTTTAGCGAGACGACCGATATATGGAAATATCTGCCATTGATACGACATCCGCCATCCAACCTGCACAGAAGCAAACGCAGTCCACGACGGTACCCAAGTCGCGGCGCTTACAATTCGGTGAGAACATGTGAAACATTTGTCGTCCAAGACTGCGCACCGTCTGGAGCTCTTCGTTGTCGATAGCGAAACGAATGAATGCCGTGTCTCGCCTTTACTCGTGCGCGTGTCGTCCCGCTCTTGCAGGACTTTACCCTTGACGGACAGGTTTGGAACGATGTAGAGGATGTTGAATACGAAGACGCACCAGATGCGTTCAGGGACAACCTCCTCTACGTAGCTGGTGAGCGAGACTTTCTGGGGCAGGCTTGACGAAATGGTCCGTTCCTTACTAGGTAGCGTGCGGTCAAACGCTAAATCGTAGTCGGGGATCGATCATTTGGATAGATTTTCGTTACATGGCAAGTTGTTTACCACATGTAGGGGAACAAGAAACTGCGGTTGGTTACTATTGGCGACTTAGACGCTCAGTCTCAAAAGCCACCAGTCCAAGGAATATCTGTGAAAGTATCAACTGTCCCTCTCATGTTAATAACTCAGAAACTTCTGCTGCATCCCTAGCGTGGGACGCTTCTTCTGCAAGAGCACTTCTGTTTATTCCCCTTTTGGTGGAAGAGGCAAAGGGTTTGGCTTACACGTGACACACGGCGCGCGTGAGCGGTTAAAGCAACATCAAAAATAACCGTAGCGCCCCTTGACATTTGCCAGTGCCATATATTGACGACATCTCACCTTAACACCCGGCTCTGGCCTATTGTTTTGGTGCTCGCATGTCACATTCAGCAAAGCGCACTGAAACGGAGCGGAGCGGAGGGTACATGTCCGCCCTGGACGGGTTGATCGTTAGCGGGATGATACTTCAGAATGCCGGGCAAGAATGCTTCCGTCTCCGCCGTGAGTCTCGACTGCAAAATCTCTTCCACACTAATTCGAAGTATCTGGTCCGTAAAGGCATGGTCGCAAGTCGCAGTTCTGAAAGAGTTAACACCCGCATGGTTTTGAAACCAGGGAGGACGTTAAAGTTGTAGAGATAAACGTCGTGCTAGGTACTGCTGTGTAATCGAATCTAGTATTATGAATTGGGCATCAATGTTCAAGACCAATCTACGAATGGGCAAGCCAGGTTTTGACTGTCTATCAATGGGATTATTTTCCCGGGCTCAACGACACCACTCCCGTCGCTCTGCTTTGCTTCCCACTACTAAACAGTTTATGTATCACCTCCATCTACCGGCGGCACCCCTGCTCGTGTTCCTATCTGTTTAGAGCTACAACCGTGCCCAAGCACGATGCTAAATACAGGGTTCTCAAGTTTTAGTCAACTATTTTGGGGATCGTGACCGAAACGGACTGCTTTCCGCATGAGGAACCTGCCACACAATGCATGGACGCACATATAAATTCCATCTCACTCCGCCACCCGTCGTACGCGTTCGTTCCCTGGTGCGTTTCCCGTATGTAGACTTCGCAACGTACGCACTTGTTTACGGCAACATCATCCGTGACTGCGGTTTTATCGACTGGGTATATGGCGGACACACCGGGAACGGACAGGGGATATGTGAGTACAGGGATTACCATGCACTATACACCAGCACTATAGGTAGTACCAGCAGCAGCAGGGAGAGCAGTGGTAGTAGCAGCATACGTCTATAAAACATCATTTAGGTTATATTGTGTTTCACCTGTCACACAAGCACCTACAGAGTTATGCCGGGGTAATGATACGAGTACGTGTATGCGTAACGACCAAACGCTGGTGTAGAAGACCTTCCAGCAACAACGATCTGCATGGGTGCAGCACTGAGTTTACCCGATTGACGTATGCGAAGCATGAGATGCACTCCGCACATCATTTTCGGGACCTTTTGGGCGCATAGATACAGGCCGACAGTAGGATGGCCATGATCGCTATGATCGTTGGAATGACACAATGAGTCTGGTGTTCGCGGGTCAAGCACGCGTGTGACGTACCACCCAACTTGCCAGGGTTAGGTTCCGATTTGGGGGCTGACCGTGATCGAAACAGTACGCATTTTAGTACGCATTTTTCATTGCCACCGCGCCTCCCATCGGTAGACCTGCATACCTGTCTGGTCCCCGTTAGAATAGCATGGTCAGCAATTGAGTTGCTGGTTCGCTTTATAGCCCGTCCCTTTCAAATTCGAAACGCGCGTCTCATGTCGAAGGCTTGGGCAAAGAGGACACTGTACGGTGGCTTGTGGTTCTACTGTAGGTTTGCAACCCGTGACGTCACCTCCACCAATGCATCGGCTTGCACTCGTTTGGTCGCTTTAATGTCCCCTTAGATATTGGAACCCCGCTGGACGGATGGGCTGACGCAGACAACTACTCGGGTGGCGAAGATATCTGCCTCGGGAACATAATCAGCAATAACGAGATCATGACGGATGTGAGCAAATATGCTTGTAAAGCTAAGCCATCGTAGTCTTCCGAGTCGGTGTGTGCATGCGCGGTCGTATATCAGGCGCAGAAACACGGTATTCAAACTGCAGAGGAATCAATAGTTGGCCACGTGGCGTGTTGCTCGTACGTTTGTGACGGCCTGCATTCAATTACGTGGTCTCGGTACCGGTTAGAGATTCCAGGCGCAATGCCCGTGATGCATGCACGATCGCGCGTTAGGCTGGGTAAACAGACGGTTGGCACTCCGTAATATATATTGGGCTCCGTTGCGTCTCACCATGATCGTCTCTATGGGGGTTGCCAAACTGCCACGAAAGAGTGCACGTGCCTCACCCCCTCGCCCTTTATCTGAGCCCCCTGTCCCGCTTCTCCGTTTGAAACAGGGAAACGAAGGCGTAGACGTGAAGGAGGGATGCCTGGACACGGTCATTGAGTACAACAATATCGCCATGCAGAACGACCCACATTCAGCAGGTTTGGCCTTTGCCTATTGCTTTGTTGTGCTTGGAACTATGATTGGCCTATAGTCTATATGCCGATGCAGAGAGAGCACGTCGCAACACGATACCACGCTGAGACGAATACAATGGTTAGCCCATGATCGCTTTCCTGTGCGGTACACATATCAGCACAATAGTTGGTCAAACAGGGTTTTGATGATGAATGGGTTGTAGGTATCTAGGAAACGATAGAATTTCCACGCAAGAGACAATATGAAAGGTACAGCTGAGCTGGGATAGTTGCTCTTTCGAACACGGCGGTTAAAATCCATCCGAGGTTTAAAGTTGTCTGGTATATGTATACGCCAAAATAGCGATTGGCCTGGTCCTGACAGTGACATTGCCGTGATTATGGTTCTTATCGCGGAGAGCGCTAAGTGTTAATAAAAGAATCGTGTCAACCCATGTGATCGCGATATGACGTGAACAGAGTGGGTGTATCTACCATCTACGTAAGAGGATAAGGCGAAGGGCATATTGCAGTTTGAACCAAATTGGATTTCCAATCAAACTCTCCCAATCATACTGCCTCCGTCAGCACTTGATCCAAACCAAAACCTCTCCTACAAAGACAGTGGCATCGGACGGAGTGTATGTTCTTCATATACCCTCCTTGAACCATAAAATCATGTGACCCTTTGTGAAGGCACGCGTGATCTACACTAAGCGCAATCCACATCAAACGGCGATTGTGCTATCTTCTCTCAATACAGTTGTCACCCACGAACCAATCCATCAAACAGAGTTGACCGCTGGTACAGAAATACTTACTGTTGTACACCGAGCATCACACCCCACCTGTCGCCGTATTTCGTGAACCAAACGTGACAGCTGTGAACAGTCAAGGCGACGATACCACTATTGTTGGGAACACAATTGCGGATGCCGACGGAGCGGGGGTGCGCATTGGGTCGACGACAGCCGACGAAGATGGTCGATATTACGGAGTCAACAATATCGTGAGTTACTTGTTACGGACAGCTGCCAGTTCAAGACATGCGGATCAAGTGGGCATGTTCAGCTGTGAATCTTGAAGCAGAATATTTCAGGAGCTAGCTACCTGCCGTATATGTATACGAGTGAATACTGGACAACGTTTTGAATCTGTTCTTTCTCAGGGGGTTACCAGAAAAGTGTGTACAGCTCGGCGCAACAGCAGCATCACGACCGCATCCGTATTACGGTGTGGACACCAGAACCACTACTTTGCGCGTTTTCCACCCAACGGTGGCAGCGAAAACGAGAAAAAGCGCTGCGAAACCCATTATGTTTCGGCCAAGCTTCGCATGCACCATTCTATACATATACCATAACGACTAGTTAGGATCCGGATCCCCACACGAACCCGTAAACCACCCAAATGACAACTTGCAGGTGACCGGCAACACAATCACAAACTGTTTCGCCGCTGGGGTCGAAATTATGTCAAGCCCACAAGGGGACATTTGCGGGAACGACATTATGCTGCCGGATCATGAAACGGAAGCGACGGTGGGTCCACAACCTTGTTTTCCAAGAAAATCGTGTTAGTTTTTCCCTAGATACGGGTGTGCATGTCTAGCAGTCGTTGTAACCAGCGTGATTATGTGAAAGGAGTGCCAGCGGCACACCGGCAAGACATCAACACATGTTTGTGGTGTTTGCATAAAGTAGCTCCATCAGGGCAGACATCGTAGGGCTTATAGCAGCAACAATTAACCGAATATTCCCCTCGGTAACCTTGTGACGAACCTACGCTAACCAATCGCGACGCGAAAATCAAGATTCCCCCCGTTCCTCCCTCGGCCTTCCCCTCAACGCTTCCTATCTTACCAACTTAATCGCCTGAAAAAATATGTTTTGCAGTACAACTACGCTCAGGGGGTGTATGGCGGCGACTACAAGCCATTCAAAGCGTGCTACAGCAGCTCGGATGAGAGCACCCCGGGTCCATCTGCCACCCCCAGTACCCTGGCTCCATCCGCCATTCCGGACACCCCGGCTCCATCTCCTGGGATCAGTACCCCGGCTCCATCTATGATACCCGGTGCCGTGTACCTGGGGTGTTTCCTGGACGAGCCTGGCGAGCGCACCATGGATGTCATGGCCTACAAGTCCAAAAGCTCTCTGACTAATGAGGTGAAGATTATCTTGCTTTTGTTCCCGTCCTCATGTGGTCGTGTTGTCCCGCTTTTACTTGTCGGCACGAAGGCGGCCCAGTGACTCATTGTGCCTCCATGCACGCAGCAGTCGTCCAAACGCGGGCCCTCCTCGTTTTTGCTGACAAGGTGCCGGATACGTGTTGCTCGTGTTCTTTCTCGAGCCTACCTGTTGGGCCGTAAGGAAGTCCAAAGATAGAGTGTGCTCATGTGCTCACAACGGCTGCGGGCTGTCGCCTCGCTTGTACGTTTCATCTACCTCGACCCCTCTATGCAGGAATGCATCGAACACTGCAAGGAAGACGGCAAGAGGTTCGCCGGAACAATCCACGGCTACATGTGAGTTTTATTATGCATAGTACCCATCGACGCATGAAAGCTTAAGTAGAGGCGTGATCTATGCCGCTGTGTTTCGCCTACCTTTCACTTTTTCTGGTATATAGCCTCTGTATATAGGAGCGAGAGAGGGCGAAGACCGCAAAAAAAAGCGATGCCTGTCCAATATCGATTTGTGTGTACCTCAGCGTACAGCGTGGACAGTATATCGACACAATCTGCACGTTTTGGGCGTGGGGCAATATCGAGCAAAGAGGGGGAAATTCACCGCTGGTTTACCCCTTTTCCGGTATAGCATGATCGGTTCCAGAATGCATCGTCCGTTATTGACTCTAAACACTAGAACTCGTATCGGGCTGAGGGCGTGCACAGCACATACTCCGGGGGGCTTGTGTGTTCGTCGCATCGGTTAAGCTTCGTTTTTCACAGTGTCCTCGTTCGAATCCAGTCTCCGAGCACGGACGCGCGCTCAGATCGGGTCCATGATCGACAGACGTCAGAATACGCAGAAAGGTCACCGACTGTGCAGCGATGGGCCTATCATCTCGCTTCTCGTCCAATACTGCATTCCGAATTGGAGCGTACTGTAGGCCTACGACTTTCACATGCGGTGGTACTATGTTAAAAGCTAAATCGCGACTATCCCTGCATGCATCCCTGACCCTACTTCCCAAACTGACCTCGAACACAGGTGCCGGTGTACCAACTATGAATCGAACGTGTACTGGCACGGGGAGACTGACAACTGCAACATTGAGTGTCCCCAAGAGTCTGCGATGCCCTGCGGGGGGGATTGGGCTGTCACATCGTGGGAGGTGACTCTTGATTCTTCGCAGACCGAGTGGATGGATTATTACTGAACAGTTAGTACTTGAATAGGACAGTGGTACATGCTGCACAGAACGAGAGAGATGTCTCGGATAGAACCTGTTCATTGGAGAAAGAGATGTCTCGAGTCTGTGCAGAGGTGGTGATATGTGCTACGAGGAAGAGATGCAGGCGAGGTCCACACTAGAGGCAGAGCGAGAGCTAGAAAAATGAGGTGGGCAGAGAAGGGGGGGGGGGGATAATGGACTGGGCAAGCTCACACAAAACTTGTTCGCCTGAGGTTTTGGGTCTATTAAACTACCGTTATTTGATTACGTAGCGGTCTGGTGGTTGTGATGTGATCAGTTTTGTGTACGCTTGCGTGTAACGATAGCTGGCAACTCTAGCTTCTGCTGTATTTCTACACATGAGAAGGTTTTTCGAGATATGGCGCGGCACGACGAACGAGGGCGGGGCATCACATCGACATTGTTGAGGGCCGTCTACGCTGGGTTTTTGGAACTGCAAGCACGTCTTTGGGGGCATAATGTTTGAAGTGGTTGAGGATATGTTTTGCAGTAGTGCAGTGGTAAGTGGGTAGTGCCGGTATAAACGTAGGGGGAAAATGCAGGGGCACGGCTATTCACTAGGGCGAAGGCTGCTGGCCAGGAGCTGGATCCCCGCCGTGTGATATCGATCTCGACTGAGCTGGATGTCATAGAGTTTGTGCACGACGCATAGCATAGGCCTGTTGATTTCAGCAACGGATGAGCCTGGCGAAGGCCTGGTTGTAACTGAGTGGCCGCTGATATATTTTATGCTCACAGTAGTGTTCCTATTGTGTTGCACCAAGTACTAGTCTAGTCTAGACTATACGTTTAGTTATTTTTTTTCTTGACCCAAACGTGAATTTTGTAGTATGTATTGTTCGATGTCTCGCGGCTCGATGCGAAGAGTAAACCATAGGTTTCACTGGTTGAGTGGGCTGTTCTCGCATGCCGATTGTTCTTGTCTGGGGAGTGTTTGCGGCTCGATGAGAGGCGGAACATATGTGTTTTCACTGTTGAAGAGTCGGTGTTCGCATGAAGCGTTTCAAGTTATCTAAAGGTAGTTCATCTGCACACAAGCTCATTGTCGGTTTCACAAACGGCTGTTGTTGGTTTTGATACGATAGTTGTGCTGTTAATAGTTTAGTCTGCGTAGAGTCAATACTCCGTGTTTCATCCGGTGGTTAGAACTGCTGCTTATACTATAGTCTAATACGGTACTACCGTAGAGTCCCTATTTTGGGGGGGGGGTCTGACCCCGTACCGTACTGTCGCTATTTCCAATTTTAGTTGCCGCCGAGTCTTGCAGGCGGCATATGACCTTCATGCGTGCTACACAAACGCTGCTTCGCCCAACTTGGTTTGGTTCGTTCTATCAATAATGTCTTCCGAGTTTCACCTGTGACAAAGCCCGCCAGACAAGTACAATGGTAATAGTGTCGTTCTTCGTGTGTGCTCGAAATGTGTTTTTTGGCTACATGGTACATTCGACAATGCATTAAGAGCGTTCGGGTCGTGTCGCCGCCTACAGTGCTGTAGACTTCTCTATTGCTTGCCTTGCCGGCATGTCTTCGTGCGGAACGGGCGAGTTACTCATAGTGAGAAGGCAGTTGCTGTGTTGATCACCACGTCACTATAGGGATTGCCCTTCGAGCGGCCCAAAACGGTTTTTTATATTTAATATGCCCAACCACGGTTTCGAGAAACAATGGCGACGGCATGTTCGGTTAGCACGACATATAGTAGGGGGGCTATATAAGGCGTGTAGCGTACCGAGACTTCGACCACCTTATCTCGAAAGACCGCCATGTCGGAGTTAGGGCGATTGACCGCCCTATTGGGCTTTTGGTGATATCCCAATAAGGCGGTAACCGCCGTATTGAGAAATACAGATTTTTACTGTACAGCACAGAGTGCTCCTGACCGAAAAGATTACAAAGAAGAGGGCCTCACGAAAAGGGGAATCATGCGTGTGCTCGGTGAACGAAGGTAAAGCGTTGCAGCAGTACCAGTGCTGAGCCCATTGAATATGTATGTGTGATGTCAGACACACGTGAAAGCTCAGAAGAGCAGACGAGACAATAGCACAGCAGAGCAGACGGGTGCACACACACTTTGCGCGTTAATATTGCAGTAGTACTGCAACTGAGCTGCGGGCGACAGAGCCCGCCAAAGATGCACACCACCCGCCGAAGATACACCCCACCCGCTGAAGACATACACCGTCGTACTGTTGCACGGAGAGGGCTCTTCGCTTTGCTACACACTCACAACAGAGCTCCAACATATTCTACGGTACCGTACTGCTGTACTGACTACCTACTGTAAAGCACTACAGTCCTTCGCTGTGCCCCCCCCCCTTGCCGTAGAGGTTCAAATCATTATCTCATGTCTGCCTGTTGCATTGGCTTACCGGCATGCCCTTAGATAAACGACATCCTAGCGTTTTGCAGATAGAAGGAGGCATCGTCATTGCCGCACGCCTCCGCCGCTTTTTTCAGAGGCACGAAGTGCGACACAAGTTTCACGTAGTGCGTGGGGGCACCGCCCTCACGCCCCGTCGTATCATCGCAATCTGCAATCTCGTCAACGTTCACTTCGTTGCCGTGAATGTCTTTCAACGTTTACGTCATCTCGTCTACCGCATCGAGACGCGCTGCATTGGGATGTCGCAGTCCGGGTCGGCTTCACCACAGAGCCCGTGCAGTCGACCATCGCATTTTCCGCGAGATTCGTGGCCGTCGGTGCGGTCGAGGGTGAGGGCTGGATCCAAACACAGTTCGCCTGCTGCGCAGGGCATCATCCGTATCCCCTCTGTCCGTTGTGCGACAGGAGTGCGTGTGTTCTCTCACCAACAACACCAGTAGGAGGGTGATACTGCCTACTTATGTACCTCGTAGGGATGTGATACTGCCATAGACAATGAGGATAACATTTACTATATGTTTTTCGAGGTCGTAGGCCATAGATAATATAGACTATAGATATCTCTCGCTCAAAATCAGCACCAGAGCGCAACGATTTGTACTGATGTGGAGGCGAGAGCGGGGGTGGTACCCGCCATGGATAGGGCGGTAGCCGCTCTATATAGGGCGTACACCGCCTTGTATAGGTTCCGTTGCTCTATAGTCTAGTGCGGTAGTCGCCCTATTCGCATCTACTGTCGTGTCAAGCCGATGTTGACCGCCTTATCTCGAATGACCGCCTTGTCCAAACCGCCTAATATAGAGCCCCCTACTGCGTGCGAAACGTCGTAAACGGCAGACTTAAGCTGTTGGAATAATACCTTATGGGTCAGTGTAATGTATGTATGCATCAGATATATATAGGCTATAGACTATTATTGGTGTTTTCGCCATGCCAAAGAAGATTATTTTTGTTTGGACGTTTTTAGTTTGGACGTTGGCTCGGATATTCAGCCAAACAACATACTTCGTTTTCCGCGAGACTGCCAGCGAATTCAGCGAATTCATCCAATCGTTCCTCTTCGTCATTCGGCGTGCTGTATCGTACGTACTGCTGTATGCGTTGACTCGCCTCTATCGGGAAGCTACCAATCTACCAATCAATGCTGTCACCGGCTGCAATACTGTCCAAAATTCGTGTCGTACACCCCTTTGCTGAGATAAGCATGTGTGTCTACGCCACCTTCACCACGCCGTCATTTGCCCCCCGCTCTTCCAAGCCTACTTTTCCGTACTCATGTATTTCCATTTCGACCACAAACACAACCAACTGCTCATCATCTTGAGCACATAACTTCCTAAAAACATCCCGAGAGTGGGTGTTGAAGACGTTCCCTTCATGTCGCGGTGACGCCGTCCGTGTACGGTTTTTACGTATGGCTGTGTGTAACGACAGTCGGCAAACACTACGACAAAACAACACCTAGCGTGAACCAGGTATTCCGCAAGAATCACGGTTCCCCTTTGGGACGTAGGTGGCACGAAATCCCGGGTGAATCGCAAGTCGAAAAGGAAGGCCAAAGTAAATAATTTTATCACATGGTGTGGTTCGACGATGTGTACTTGATTTATGCAGCACACGTGAACGTGTGGTCGTGATTGCTCCTCTGGCTGAGCACTGTACGACACAGACAGACACACAATGAAAGCCCCGTGGCTGTCGCAACGCGAAGACTTCGAAGCGCGGCTGCTGGGGTATCGCTGCTGCTTGAAGCGAGGCTGATGTTGTACCGCTCGGTGCTGTTGTACTCTTTTGCATACACTTTTTGCTGTGGTGGCGTGTTTTTTTTGGAATTCGGAAAATTTGCGTGTTTCTGTTCTCCTGCGCGGCATCCACGACCATCCCAACGGAGAGTCATTTGCGCCGCTCTTGTAATAAGTGCATGGTCTAGGATGAACAGAGCATTGCACACATAAAGCACACACAAGCCCGGCCTGTGAATATCGCAAAGGAAATAGGCTGAAGCGCAGCTGCTATTTTAGTTTTTCGTCGTGGCGGCCACAAATGAACTCTCTTTTACGGATGGCCACTGGTACACTATGGGTGTGTGCCTGCCAAAACGGAAAGAGCTTAAGGTGGATGTCGTATACAGATAAAGCAAAAAAATATCGGCACTAGAAGCTGAAGTTCTGCGTTTCCATTGCCCTGCGCTAGGCGATCAGGCGAAATGCAAACCCTTGAAAACGAGCCAACGAGCCAGCGCGCACGACTTTCCACCCTCAGAACGCGTAGAGCCGAGCCGTGCCGGGGCGAAAACGTGGCCCGTAGCGTACTGGCGGACCTCCTGCATGCCCCGCAGACGGAAGCGTGATAAAATACCGGCGGTCGGCGGAGAAGCGCTGGAAAGTAATACCAGATATAGGGTTTCCACGTGAAATAAATAAATTGCGAAAAAAAGCTAGTGTCTTTCTTCAGTGTTTTCTGTTTTGTATTTTGCTTTCGAAGTTATATCACATTATTGCGCACCCCCCGCTCGGAGCACGGGGGGCGGAGAGAGGGGCAGGCCCCCGGGGCCGCTCCAACAGCAGCCCCACCCTATCGTCCGTAGCCCTGAATCAAGTTCCATCCCAACTGGTAATGTCGAGCTTTCGACGCCAGCCTCCACCTGGAAGACTCGAAAAAACAAACACATATTACTGCACTGTGGCACTCAGCACAAGCGCACACACGACACATCTAACGCAAATATCGTGTACTAGAGGAGCACCCATAATATATCGTGTACTAGAGGAGCACCCATAATACACCCATAATATATAACGCCAGTATACATTTGTACTCCGCGGCCAAGCAGCACTATTACGGACAAATCTCTCTCCAGCAGTTTCAGATTGCGCTAATACCAAGCTAAGTGTGGGATCAAACCACTGCGCCTGCTTGCACCCGTCATCACACAACATCTGCACAGCACACTGCAAATTCCATACGGGGAAGAATGGACGCACCTCCAGCGTGGAGACATGCGTGCATGTTCGCGAAGCACGGTAAGCAAACCGACATCGCACGAACGCCTGCATTGCATAATACAGTTTCCCGACGGAAAAGGGCGCACCTCCAGCTTGGAGACGTTCGCACGCCACTCTGACGACATAAACAGGGGCCCTGGGCACAACACATAGAATAAATCCAAACGCGCAACCTACGGCACCCGGGCGGCTGCACACCGCCTCCCTAGGTACGTGTAGCTAACAGCAACGAACACTCTGCCCGCGTTGCTGCGACCACCTCATTCCCCCTCCGCTGACTCCCTCAAAAGCACGGGCGGGTGGGTGGGAAACCAGCCAGTGTATCACACCTTAAACCTGTATCGCTGACGATGCCCCTCTCTTCTGTGCGTGATTCGCTTGCTAGTCAGCAACCAGACAGACTGATCCAAGGTTCTCCTTGCTATACCAGGACAAGTACAAGTAACCACCCGCGTTGATCTCGTTGGTCAACGTGCAATAACCTCAAACTTCTTCCGTACATACAAAACCCTTATTGTCTCGTGCCTCGATTATAATACGGTTTGTATTTTATTTTCGAAGTTGTATCATATTATTGCGCACCCCCCGCTCGGAGCACGGGGTGCGGAGAGAGGGGCAGGCCCCCGGGGCTGCTCCAGCAGCAGCCCCACGCTATCGTCCGTAACCCTGAGTCAAGTTCCATCCCAACTGGCAATGTCGAGTTTTGGACGCCAGCCTTCGACAATGGTATTTGGCTCAGCTTACGGACGCATTGCGTCCCTCCCCTACCCCCTTTGCTATACCCCTAAGATACGCACGTCAAGATCCAACTTCTCCTTTCTATCCGCCTGACACAAATGATAAGGTTGCGTACTATCTGAAGTAGTTACGTCGACTTCTACCCCTCCAGATTTGGAATGGGGTTAACTTGCCCCCAATCTGTACCCTGCTCCTCCGCCGGCTGGATCCCGTTACTCATCCCCTCCTGGACCATTACATTTGCTACCGGGCTGGCATCCTTCCCGTGGCTACGAACGTACGCCTTATAGGCATCAGACGCCCACCGGCCCTCCCGTTGCAACGTCTCTGGAGAGGCACCCCATGCTGATAAGTGCGTTGCGCCCCCAAACCTAAGGGAGTGCAGAGCGTACTCATCCGCCCGCACGCCCGCCAACGCAACCACTTCTCGCAGGGCTACCGTCGCTTGTTGCTTCATCTACATGGACCATCTGCCACCAACACTGCCATACGCCACCAAGGAAGCCGATGAAGGCAAAAACAAATAACAAGACATCAGCTCGAGCATAAGATCGACAGCACCGCCACCGGCCCCCACGGGCCTCGGTGAACCCGCCCGAACGCACGAAATAACCGCCCCTTTGCGCAACTGGTCACCCTTAGACCCAGGAAATCGAACCTCGACGTGGTCGGCTCTCGACTATTGCACCACCCCCAACTGTACCCGACCGAGAAAGGAAGCCACGTCTGCCCGCCGTAAACAATACGCTTCGTGGGTACGCGACCGGGTTTCCGCGAACATTTCGAACACGCGGGTCAAAAAACAAAACGACGCACACAACTCAAGCCACAACAAGCGCCCCCCGTTACGCCAAGCAGGGATCAAAGCTTTGCCAGCAAGCAACATAGCCCACGACACGGGCCGACGCACGGTCGCCTGATTACCCACTTCTGCATGCGAGCGCGCCGCACCTTTGAGGGCGCTCGCGATGACGGGGTGAGCGGTGTCGAGCTCGAAACCGCTTGAAATACGATGAAAAAACTTGATGGCCGACAGAAGGCTTTCGATGGTCGCCGACAGCAGTTTCTTGGTAGCAAACGCGTACGCTACGTACTCAAACAAATGCCACACGTTGGTCATATCGTCAATGCCGCGATCAAGAAAGACGGGAACAACAGAACGTAACCGAATGTCTACCCATGCTCCAAAAATACCCCAAATAAGCTCGTTCAGTCGAGGCCACAACGGCGTGTCGCATGAGTCCGAGGCCAACACCGAAGTACATAGAGAAATGCCGATAGTCCCCAGTTCCCGAATCTCCCACGGGATGTTGGGACAAACGGCGCGCAAATTATCAAGAACGGAGCCACGACCCAGCGAGAGATACCGTCGGCGGCAGCGTTGTTGTGGATACCACGCGCATGCGCTTCCTCGAAATGCCGTCCGGATAACACTTCAAGAACGCCGAGGAGACGCATGAGGGCACCCGAACGCGGTTCCAGCCCCCCCCGACACCGCCGCACCCAATGAACGGCGGCCTTGTTGTCTCCTCGCAACAAAGCACAGTCTCCCGTCGCTGACCGTCGATCGGCACACGAAGACACTAGGAAAAATTCCGACACAACCATGCCCAAAAGTTCAAGCACGTTGATAGACAAGTCGTCCACGCCGCGGACGGACTTAGTCGAGCCGAAAAACCGTGACTGTTCCTGGGCTGTGAGATCATAGCGCCAGTAAACATCGGTTTAGGGACAATATCCCCCGACGGCGGTTTTTGACGAGTCCGAGAACAACGTACGTTGTGCCAGGCTCTCCAGCAAATGATACATCGGCGCCGACAGCACCCCGCCGCGCGCGTCAACACCTTTGTCAACAAAACGCTGCCAGAACTCGAGATCCGCATGGAACTCGCGCCCAAGGACAACACGCCGCCCCGGATTGGCCATTCCGCCAGCGAAGTGATCACCGGCAGCGATGCGCGGCATCCCAACCGAAGCCAACAAGCGATGCACAAAGAAAGACCCGGGACGAACGGCAAAAGAGATGTGCATAAGGAAACCCGCCAGCTGCGACACCTGCTTCGCTGAAGCATAGGTGCCAGTCGGGGGCCACTCCGCTAAAAGCAATCGCAGCTTGAGGCGCTTGTGTAGCGGCGCCGTTACCGTAAGCGCCTCTGTGCCCACCAACCAGCCCAGCACTTCCAGACGCGTGTCCCAGTTAGGGATTTTGCTGGCGGACAACAGAGGAGGGTCGGACGCGCCACGTACGCCTAACAAGCGAAAGTGGTCCGACGCCAACGACTTCACAGCCCGCATACAGCGACGGCCGTCCGGCCACCACTGAACCTCGACAAGAATGCCGTCGTCTACGTAGTACCGCACGAAAAAACGACTCCCGGCGTAGCCGCCGCTACCGGGAACGGTTCGACAATCGCGAGGAAAGGACGTAACCGAATCCCCCACGGCGGGGCAAGGCGCACATGTTTGACGGCAGCCGCCCCGGGAAACAGCCGCATCTTGAAACGTAGAGTGGGTGTGGGAATGTTCCAGCGCAGAAGCCATCAGCCCCCAGAACCCGGGACTATTACGCCACCCGAACTGCAAGCGAAGATCCACAACTACGTATTCGCCCATCGCGTACCCAAACACCGGCGCCCCTACCGGGTCAACTAAAACTTGACGATAGGCGTGCTTCACGTCAACGCGGCAAAAAACGATTCTAGCTGTGGGACCGTGCAACTGTCGCAAAAACAACACCCGTAACAACACATCCCGGGACACATGACCGAGCTCGCAGAAGGGGCGGGGAAAATTCGGTATCGTCGTTAACGCTGGAGTGGCCGCCCGCGCGCGCAAACGTGAGATCGCGAATGATGCGAAACTTAGGCTTAAGCACGACGGCCAACGGCGAAACACGTAAACCCCGAATATTGGACGCGGAACTTGATTTTAACACCAAAGCCCAACTGTGCACCACGTCAGCACATATCGTTTGGTGAACAGCAACGACATGGGGGGCGACGCTCGGGCGGTTACCGTATGCAAGCTCAGCAGTCAGATTACCCCCCCGCGCAACACACACCGGGGAGCCCGGTGCCAAAACGCGGAGCAACTGCTCAACACGAGGGAAGTTCTTGACGGTACCAAACCAATGACGAACGATGTGAGGATAAATATGTGGGGCAATGCGAGCGGATCCGACAGCGGACGTAAACCATTCAACACTGCCGGCACAGGCACGCAAAAGAGACGACCCCGCGTTGGCAACCACATCGAGATTCGCGGAACCTGTTGACAATACCGACGGCGTTACGCTATCCTGCGCGGCGCACCACGCCTCAACCGCCGAATCCAACTGTGCGTGCGCGCGCTCGCCGTCGGTCGAGCCGTGTCCGCACCCCCAATTAAACTCCGAACGTCGCACACGTTCGCTATGGCTAACTGTATCTCCGCGCGCAACCGATAAGCTAGTTCCTACAATGCGCGCCGAGACTAACGTACACGCACACGCGCGCTCTCCATGGTCACCTCTATTCCCGAAAACGACGGATCCCGGAGCAACGGGTACACGCTCGTGCCCAACGCCGCCTTCGCCCGCCAGTGCCTTTAACGTACGCCCCCGCAACCCGCCCGTGACTCGGCGGACTGCCGGTACGGTCGGCGCTCCGCCAACGTCGACCGTCGACGCAACCCCCCCACCAACCGCCAACGCCGCAGTCGCGCCCCCCGAGGTTCGACCCAACACGCGGCCGCCACTATCGACTGTTGACGCAGCCGCTACATCCGCCGCCGGTGCCGCAGCTGCACCCGTAAAGGTTGGCTCCACCTGACGGCAGGGCCCGTGTCTTTATCCGGAACCAGAACCAGCGCCTCTACCCCCCTCGCTCTCCCTGTTGCCCCCTGCGGGGAGGACCGTACGCAGCGACACCGCCCGCGACCCTCCGCCCGCCGACGCCACGCTTCCACCGTCTTCCTCCCTGCGAGCGGGTGGAGATGGCAAGAGTGCCGAGGCCGCGGGGGCCTCGTGCAGAAACTTACACTGAGACCAGTTGCATTTACCGGTGCACGCGAACATCCGGCAAGCCTGAGGGAGACTTAAATTGGCCTTTCCCTTGGACCTGGGCGAACCAGTGGGGGGAGCGGTGAACTTCCGCTTGGTGGGTCTGTCTGCGCCGGAACCGATGCTGCTGAGTACGAGCCGGAGCATCTCCCCCCCGCCTCGGCAAAATTCGAGAGCGCGTACGAAAGCGGGCATGGGTGGGGTCGAACACCGTACCAGCTGGGGGAGGGACAACAGCATGGGAAGACCGCTGCGCAGCAAGCATGAGCTCACTCACCCACAAAGCGATGTCGCGGTTAACCATATCACACAGCACTGCATGCGCTTCTGGGACGGACAGCATACTGTAGTTGCTGAAGGTGTGCGCACGCAAGCCCATCACCGTCATCGTAAACGCGTCGCCAAGGGCGTTGACTAGGGGAGATCGTCGGCGACCCCGGGCGAGAGACCCACAGAAAGAATCGCAACGACAGCCAATCTCAAGAGATCGAGACGGTCGGCGACCATCAGGGAGTGCCCGATGGGCCCGTCCACGCGAGACCCATAAGCCCCGACGTCAAAGGAACTGAAGAACCGAAGCTGGGACGCGACGTTGGCTTTCACGTGGATATCCTCCCCTACGAACGACTGCAGGTCAGCGGAAGACCCCCCGAGGTTCGGGGGGATACGCCCTCGAATCATTCACAGCTTCCTAGCTGTGTTGACCTTGTTCCAAGTGGTCTTTTCGGTGGCAAGTTGTGCATTTTTGGCGCTGCCGTTCCTGAGCGCCGCCGTCGTGTCGGGAGGCTACCCGACCAGAGGTGTTCTCCACGAACTGTCGAAGGATGATGCCGAAATTTCTACCTGATCAGCACAGGTAGCCGCTACCTCGCGGGAGGAAGAAGCGGTTGCCGATAACTCGGTAAAAATTTCGTCAAGGCGCTTATGGATCCGGGCCAATTCGGCTTCAACCTGTCGGGCCCACGTGGGCAAGTCATCCGAAGGCAAGGCCGCACCGACCGCTGGCGCCCCGGAGGAGGACCCCGAGCCCGCGAGAGCTGCGGCGGCCCGGCAGGCGCCGCGGCACCCGGCGAATCACCCATCGTCGAAGAGACAGCCCGCAGCGCTCGCCACAGCAGTAGTCACAGCGAACTATCACCACGGCAGTCACCACAGCAGTCCCAGCGAAGTCTCACAGCAGCAGTCGCAGCGAAGCTCGCTTACAGCAGAAATCAGCCAGTATATAACACCTTAAACCTGTCTCGCTGACGATGCCTCTCTATTCTCTGCGTGCTTCGCTTGCTAGTCAGCAACCAGACAGACTGATCCAAAGTTTCCTTTGCTATACCAGGGCAAGTACAAGTAACCACCCCTGTCTAAAGCACTACCAGGTACACACAGAGTAAGACTATCCCTACCAGCTTGGTGTGGCAGCGGCACTAGTAGCGCAAGACCGATGCTGCTAGTGTTAGGCCGTGTGGGGGGCGATAGCTTCCGTAATCTCCATTGGCACGAGCTGGCCTCCATCCAAAGCGGCCTCTCGTACTCGTATTCCACCCAACGCCACCAAAGTTTTTTATGTTTCGGGAACCGCCAAGACTCCGTGGACACACACGGCAACACACCCCACACCATGAGCAGTGTATGCTTGTATTCAACCGTGGCGGGCCCGGTAGCTACCGCAGTCGTCAATGGCGTGGGGTGAGCTCTCAGGAAGCAACTCGATTCTACCCCGGAAAGCACAGCAGATCCCAGGAGCTTGACTTAGCATTTTCATAACAACGGAGTTTTCTCGAACACCACACACAGGACGAGATGAGCCCTACCCGCTTGCTGCGGCGGGGAAGCATGACGAGCACCAGGCGACATACGCCGCTGAGTTTTCTTTGAGGGTGCAATAACTGCTCTAGTCGTGTGTGCTGTCTGTTGCTGTTGCCGTCTGCTGCTGCTGCTGTCTGCTGATGTGCTCTTGCTGGCCAAAGAGAAATTTCTCGCATGAGCTCGGCATTTCACAGCGGCCGGGCTACTGGCACTGCTGTGCACTCAACTTAAATTTTTTCGTAAGGAATATGCCCTTCGCGGGTTCGAATCCGGGTGTCATCGGAAAAAAAAATGATCCCCATGAAAAATCGATACTTGGTATTTATTTATCGATTTTCGGCCATTTCTTATGCAGTCGGATTTGTCAGTCGAAAACGGCCTTTTTCGACTGAAGCCCCCAATCGGGCTTTCTTACGCAGTCGAAAAGGGCTTTTTCGACTCAACTTTTTCGACTGAGAATTCCGACTGGCGGATCCAGTCGAAAAACTCGACTTTTTCGACTGGATCCTCCAGTCGAAAAACTCAGTCGAAAAAGTTTTCCACGTGTTTGAACCGATCGTATCGCTCATCCCACCACCAAACACACACCCACACGGCCACACGGCCACACGGCCACACACCCATACCAAGTACCACACTGCAGTATCAAACAAGGCGCTGACGTTGGCTTGGCTGTCCCAGCTGTTGCTTCTCGCAGCAAGTCAGCGTGGCGCATTCCTAGTTCCGCTCGCCAGCAGCGTGTATCACACGACGGCAGCAGCGCGCGGTCTCGATCCCATGCTGTCAACAACGGCTGCGGCTGCTGTGGCTTTGGCGGCTCTCGGCTGAGTGCAACTCCACGAACGTAGCTTTGGCAGCGTTCGGCTAAGCCCAAAGCCACAAAAAACCAACTCGCTGGGACGAGGGTTCGCCGAGCCGTTGCTCGCGAAGAAAGCGCGAAGCACAGATCTGCCAACCGATTTCGACTGCTGTACAGCAGTACTCCTTCACACCAACCGCCTCTGGGAAGAGCACAAAAACTATAAAATCAACTCGACTGGCGATAAGAAGAAGGACCAAAAGAATCCAGTCGAAAAAAAGTCCAGTCGAAAAGGGCCGTTTTCGACTGGCGGAATCCGACTGCATAAGAAATGGCCTTATTTGTAAAATACAATAGATATCAATGTTGCGCTGCTGTGGTCTAGTAGATAGACTGTCCGCTTATAATCTTGGTCTTCGGTGGTTCGAATCTGGGTGTCATCGATCGGAAAAAAAAAGTGATCCCAATGAAAAAATCGAAATATATTTGTAAAAAAAATAGATCAGGTGGAGCAAGAAATCAAAGAAATACTGCACCGTTCCGCAAGTAATAAGCTGGACCGTCCGACCTCGGAGATGCCAGGGAAGCACCAACCGAGCGCTTTCCGCACAAATATATTCATAAGTAAGTCTATATTGTCAAACCAATCCGAACCCCTTAAATTTAGGACAACTATTGTACTTGCGCAGGATCTCAAGCCAGTAGTTGTCTGCAGACAACTAGTTGCGCAGGATTTCAAACAAGTAGTTGCCTGCAGACAACTAGTTGCGCAGGAATTCAAACAAGTATTTGCCTGGCAGGCAACTACCAACTGCTGTAGTAGTTGTACAGGGTGTGCAACTATTCGTTTGTTTGGTTGACTCACATACATGGGGCTCAAAAGGGTTGACTCCATCTCGACTGGCGATATCATTTTAACAGCAGCCCCTTCTACAACACAGCCGTGGGTTTGATGCTGAGGCTATGAATAACTTAGGCGGCTCCATCTCAGACTGCGAGACCAATCGCGAGTACGAAGGAGAGTCTGATGTTGAGTGTATAGATGACATCGGCGAAAAAAAACTGGACAAATAAGCAATCCGTCCGACCAGCTTTCTTATTTATTGCCACACACAAATACCGGTAATTGTGTGTGTTGCTTTCACGTTTTTAATAAAATGGAGCATTCATGACCGAGGATATGAACGGCACACCCCGTGTCCGTCTCGATTATTTATCCTAGAGACACAAATGCCGTGGTCACAGAACGTGAGCAGAGACACCAAAATAATTGCAAGACGGATCGAGGCAAGGAACCGAAATGTAAACGAACCGGATACATACTAAGAGCACAACGAAACGGGCCAGAGAAGACAAAAAGCAGGGACTACTGGTGAGCAAAAGAAAGAAAGAAAGAAAGAAAGAAGACAGGAAGAACAAGCTTAAATAACCGTACATACCAGATGGGACGCGCAAGCACAGACAGGCTTCAGCCTCTCTGCCACATAATAGATGAGGCGGGAGCTTTAACCGCACGGTCTGCCGCCTCCTGGTTCCCGTAGACAGTAGCTTCAGATTTCAGTAACGCCGCTGTCGGCCACCCCGGCAAAAAATGCAATCAAACAAAAGCAGCTCTAATGCAGGGACGTAGTGGCCCCTCGTTGGTGCCAGCGTGTTCCAGCCGCAAATCCCGGAAATATAGCGGCAACCGGCATCAATCCGCATTCTGCCTCTACTGGTTATTTCCATCTGTGCCAAACGATTCGCAGGCACTGTAGACGCAACTGGCACTACTCAACCGGCACCATAAATGGACCTCTACTGTATTGATTACCACCTACCTTGGGGTGTACATATTATTATCTACCCTAAATCCATCTTAAGTGCAACCCAACCCTAACAGAGCGGCAGGTGAGAGTGCGTAGAAGGTTGCAGGTTAGCCTAGTCCGTGTTTGAGAGTGGCCCGTCAGCAAAGTGTACGTTTAGGGGTATATGATACCGCAATTACCTTGTATCGGGTATCACTCAAGTTTGCACACCCCCTCGGTGTCGTTTGTTCAAGTTAATTTCCTAAGCAACGGAGAGGATGCAAACCCCGAGCGATGCGTCTACGGAAAGATCCGGATGAAATACTTCCAAAGCAGCCGTTCTCGTCTCGTGTGCCCCCCTTGTTTGGGAGAATACGTCTCAGAAATAGAGGGCGCATTATTAACTATTTTTTAGACAGCCGGTCGCCCCGGTGGTCTAGTGGTTACCCTCGGATGTTACTAGAGTTAATTATGGGGTTCGAATCCCACTTGGGGTCATTCTTCTGTGTTCATTTGCAACAATTCGAATTAACATCAAAGGAATCAACTGCTGAGAGCGCTCACGAGCGCGGGTAGGCGCAATTCGAATCGCGTCGACGAGGGAAGAAATAGCTGGAGTGTTTTCGCGATGAAAAAAAAGGCGTGCACCGTAGCGGGGAGGGGTGCGTAGCGACCGACCCGAGATCTGAGCTACGTTTAGGGGCGGGGGGAGAAGAAGGATAAGTGCGAAGATAGTGGAAAGGATAAGCGAGAAAAACAACCTGAATCCAGGAAAAGTCTTTATTTAGTTCCGAGTCGAGGCAATACTGTTCTATAGTTAATCTAAAATACGCAGGGTGTTGGGTGGTGGTCGGCGGGGCGGCATCGTTAACCCCGACCAGAGCCCGAACCCGAACCCGAACCCGAACCCGAACCCGAACCCGAACCCGAACCCGAACCCGAACCCAAACCCTTACGTTATGGGGTGGCCGTGCTTGCATGCAGTAGTGGCTTGTGAAGGGCGGCCGTCGTGGGTGGTGTGTTTTGGCCGTCGTGGATGTTGTGCATCCGCCGTCATACATGATGTTCTTTGGAAAGACTCACCACCACAGAATGTTATCGTCCAACTCTGGTCTACCAGTGAAAAAACAAATAATACGTGCTGCCTGGTGCTGCTGAAGTTCGGGGGGGTGTTATCTTGCGTAGTATACGGTGGCACGCTGGCATATTCTGGCTGGGATTTTTTTTTTGTTTTGTTCTGTCTTTTATTTTTTTTATTTCTTTTTCCAGTTGACTCAAGACCAAGGCTACGGTAGGGGGGGTACCCCCATTTTCACTGGTGTGTTAGAGCCACTCGCACGAGTAGCTCTCTACCCTACGGATGGAGATGGTTTAGGCACTTGGTTTAGCGCAGTATAGATCACCTTTGCATTGCGGATTGATTTCGTCAATGTAAAAATAAAGAAAACGTAAGATTGCATAGGAACAAAAGGGGCACTCGCGCGAGTGACCCCTAGCCACTGAAATAAAAGGCCCAAAAGAGGCCCCCCCTACCGTAGCCTGGGTCTCAAGTCTGACGTGCGTATGCGAGTGATAGGCACAACGTGTAATATATACGTGATTTTTTTTTTTTGGGTGGCAAGCGGTGTAGTCGGTGTTTTCAGGCGCGAGTAGTGAGACGTGTACCAGTGTGGGCCTGGCATATCGTAGGCTGACTCCTGATTTCACTGTTATATGTTCTTCTGGCGGAGGCATGAATTGCGTCAGCTATGATATAGTCTATGCGCGTACCGCTTTTGGTTTCGTTTGTGTTTTTCCCCTGGGTATTCCTCCACTTCGGAGTGACTGGAGCCTGCCCTGTGACCACCGGCTTGATTATGCGAGTTAATGTGAGAACAAAGTCAACAACAACCAGGGAGGATTGTACTTCAGGGCACCTGAACGGGGCTGGGCGCCTGTGCCCACCTTCGGTTGGTCGCGGTGCGAATTCAAAGAAAGGCCATTAAATAAACAGCAAGGTTGTTCATGGTGATTTTGAGTGCATGCAGGACGTTGCGTAACGTGTGCAACTCGTTTACCGCCGGCGGATCCAACCCTAATATAGCCGGATCTAACCCTAACAGGGCTTCACGGAGCCGCAGGCAGAGCAAGAGGCGCTGGGACTACCGCCATGGGGTCCGATCATTGCGCAGCCTGAGTGACCATAGCCCATCAGGGCGCACACCAACACAGTAGACTATAGGAGACTTGTCGTCACAAGAAACAGAAATAATTACCTAGGCTGGGTTTTCGGGATAGGGTACGTTCTACATTAATTTCAGTCAAAAGGCTCCCGAATTTCTTTTTTTCCCGTCAGTACAGTGTCAGCATGGATTTCTTAGTCTCTTCTCGTTTGCTATTCACCTACAGTACCGCCGGTGGAACCCACCCTAGCAAGGCGTCTCGGAGCCTCGTGCGTCGTAAGAGGCGCTGGGGCTATTGATAAGGGATCCGATCTTTGCCCAGTCTTGATTGTCTTGAGCCTGTCGGACGTGCAACAAAAATTGAACAGCTAAAAAATTGAAGCCACTTGAAAACCGTGGCTCTAAAGATGCAATACAACCGCCTTGCCTTTCTGTGATGCAGGTGGGACCTCCAGAATTCTTCGACTGCGGCTCCTGCAGTAGCAACCACTCCGAAGCAGGAGTGGCCTCACAGACGGGTTGGAGCGGCCTTTGTTTGGGCGATCGCCAACCATCTGTGGGCGGCGCTGTCGTTGTAGGCGAGTAGGGGAGACAGACTGGTGTAGCCCACCCACAAAGTTCACGCACGCTGAAAGAATATTCGTTGGTATAGACAGAAGCAGCATAGCGCTGATGCGCTGGCGCTTAGACGTGATAGGCCCCAGAAGAACGTGAACGACCCCCGAAGAACGTAGTAGGTAGAAGGTACATACAGGTCCCAGTGTGTAGTCCTCGTATCCTTGCCAGCTGGGCTTGCACGGGGGAGGTCGATCCAGTTGTGGATAGGGTGGGCTTGTGCCCAAGGTCTGGGGCTGGTGCCCCCTCCGGAAAAGAAGTCCGGAGATGCGATTTTCCGTTTGCATCCAAATGCATAGCCGCTAACCGATTCACCTTGCAATTTTTTTCAGCCAATGAAAGCTCTTCGTTTTTCCATTTTTACGTTTCCCTTGTATCATTATTTCGTTTTACACAACGCTATCATACATCATACATCTACTGTATACTACAGTGCATACTACTGTAATTGTATCGCACATGCTGTACCACGTCTCTGAAAGTATACAAGTATCCACTCGGAATTTTCGGCGTTGCTCGGTGTTCTTGTTAATGATTTTGAGTAGCGGTTACGCAGTGTAGTCTAGTATTGAACGTTTGCCGTCCCGCGTATCTTTCTCTTCCTCGTGATCTTTCGCCCGTGCAACAGCAGTTAGTTATCTGGTTATCTTCTGCATGTATGTATGTTGTTCCTCTTGCTACATTCATGGTTTTCTTACTGTTTATGGTGTGGCTTGATTTGTTGATTTCTCGTACCCGGTACGCTAGCATCTCACTTGCCTTTCCTTGATGAATTGCGGCTATTATTGTTGGTGGTGATTTTCTCTATCTCACAGGCTGTGACCGCAGAAGGTGTTAGTTGTATCTCTCTAGGACGAATGTCGAGAATCAGCACGGACACCGACTAGGTGTACTGATGTCGTTGGGCAGAAAGAACGGTTCAACAATGCGAAAACAACACAGCAAAGCGAAAATACTTGATGAAGTTACCACGCTTCAAACACAACTCCGATTTTCTCGCCCACCTCGTGGGTGACGAATGTTTTTCGTTCTGTTTCAGCGTCCGAACCGGCTGTGCCATCTAGTCCGTGGTCACAATACATGCTCCGATAACATTTGGGGGGGGATATCTGCCTAGTCATGATGACGTATGATAGAATCAACCTGCGAAACAGCGCGCGACAAGGTACGTGGCTTAGTCAAAACAGTTTGTTCCTCGACGCTATCCGTTATCCAATCAGACAGTTGTATCCCATATCCAAGGATCCAAGAAAATATCCTGCTGTGCGCTTCATGGCGTAGCGAGCGCTTTAGGAGCACTCTCGCTGGGATGACCTAAAACCTGCTGCTAAATACAGTGGCTCACCGAAGCACCTCTGGGAGAGGCAGGTCCTATCTGCGGTGTGCGTCTCCAAGACATTGCTGCATTCAGCTCTTCTTGGCATGGAGACCCCTTTTACAAAGGGAACTCTACGGCAAGGAGCCGGGACCAGGCCTCCTCGACATCATTGACGACAGAGCTTCCGTCCACACCGAGACCTTCAACATCCTACACCGCGAAATCTCCGAAAGGGGGCCTGAGAGGGTCACCTCTCTCTGTGGTTACAGTCGGGAACTCATGTCTCAATGTGTGTGTTGTATTGAACTCGGTGATGCGCAAGGTGATCGAGAGCAGGAACGTCGTGTTCATCGAGACTCCACCGCACATTGTCCCGTCGCCTCGCGACACAGTGAGTACCACGCCACCGGTTGAAGGGCCACGAGGAGCAGTGATGTGTCACACTGTATATCAGTGACGACACTCTGCTGACGCACATCTGCGAAAACACATCGTGTCTTGAACTCCCACTAGCACGTCAGAACACACCCTATCGAAATCGCTCAGTCCTCTGGTGGGGAGCTGACAGAGATACTCACTAGACTGCGCAATCTGATTTTGCGCAATATACTGCCGGCTCTTGAGCAAGCTGCGTTACGCAATCGGAGACACAAGCGGCGGGCAGCAGCCCGCATTGAACAGCGCTCGAGCCCGCCATCCGGGGCGATAAAAGCGAGATTGAATAAGTACTCGCTGAAGGGGTGGCACCTGTTGCGGGCCAAGGGTCTTCACCCGATAACCAATCAGCGCACGATCTCGTCAACTGGAAGCAACGTCTGCTGCGACGCGGGCAACCCTTTTAGAAGTGGCAAGAATGCTCCGCTCTCTAATTCCAAATAGTTGTCCCTAAAAAACGTGGATGTAGTTCTAAAGAGGACGTTTAACGCCCCGCCGGGAAACCTACCGGCGGTGCTACCTGGAAGCAATCCTCCGCAAAATGAAGCAGCCTGCCCTCTGCACCAAAGAATTTGTGCAAGACGTGACACACAACATAGAGAGGATGCCGATCTACGCGAAATACGCTTACGCCATGACTAGCGTGGAGCTAGCTAGCCACTCGAAGGGAGAGTAAGTACACGGGTGGACGGGACACTATATGGTGCGGGTGATGTACATTTTTGTAATTTTTCCCCGAAAAAAAAAATGGGGCATTCCATGCGAGCCCAATGGGAGCCCAAGAGAGACCCATGGGGAACCCACGGGAGCCCCATCGAAGTCTTGTGGGGGCCCACGGGAGCCCTATTGAAGCCGATGAGAGACCCATGAGTGACCCATGGGAGACCCATGAGTGGCCCATGGAAGGCCAATGGGAGAACTCTGCGAGACCCATTGGAGCCCCGTGAGACCCCATCGGAGAGCTCTGCCAGCCCATGACCAGCCCATCGGAGCACCATGAGACCCCATGGGAGCCCCATGTAGCCCCGTGGGAGAATGCGAGCCCATGGAGCCCAATAGTGCCCCATTGAATCCCATGTGAGATCCATGGAACCTCATGGGACCCTGCCGACGACCCAAACGAACCCAAGTGAGGCATGAGGTCTCCCACCCCATGAGACCCGATGGGAGCCCATGAGGCTCCCGTGGGTCTCCCGTGGAGTCCCATGGGATCCACATGGGGCTTCCAAGGGACTCGCGTAGCGTCCCATGGGGCCCCAATGGGGCTCGCATGGGCTCGTATGGGGATCCGACGGTTCTCCCGCGGGGCCCCATGTGATCCCATGAGGTCCCATGGGGTCTCGTGGCTTCCCACACATTATGTACTCGTAATATGATGTAGATCGTGACATTGTGCTTTAAATGTGCAGTAAATCCCACACATTCTACAGCAAACATCTTTCGCAAGGTCGAACACCGCGCGCAAGCTCCCAACAACATAGACGCACGTGTGGTGCCTCGCACAACTCCCTATGTTTTAGAAATTCGTTTCGAAACGTCAAAAAAAGTCACGTAAGGTAACCAAAACGTTGGCTGATCATAACCTTTTCGCAACTAATCATTGTTTATGCATGTGTAAGCCCGTTTTAAGAACGCATAAATATAACGCAACGTCCTCAGAACGTGAACGAGTTATTCGCTTGGGCGTTCTAGGCCGCTATTCGAATGTTGTGGTTCGAAACAGTTCAGAAGGTGGGCGGGTCCAAACCTTACGCAACCGATCATTATGTTTTTCTTTGTAAGCCGCCTTCTGAATTGGCAGTATACTAATGTCGCTTCTTCGGCATCGCGCTAAAAAAAAATAACCTATTTAAATATCTATTGACCATTAGGAGCATAAGCGGAGCCGGCGGTGCAAAACTATTTCGAGCAGCGTACACCACGTTTGCCAGAACGCCTCTCACACGTCTATTGTGACCATATATATATACATATACTATATTGTACCTCTCGACCATTCAGAATGGGAACCGGCGGCAGCGCCAGCCCGCCACGGGGGAGTTTCACTCGTTATTATGTAGGCGTCACTTTGCGGTTATCATACGGAGTATATACGTGCACGGATTTTGAATACTTGCCCGGGTTTTAGGCAGGGCGGGTGGGGCTCGTGGCGGGAGCGGGGAGGGGCGAATCTCGGCCAAGCGCCCCGCCCCGTTGGCGACCCCGCGTGTCAATGACGCTCGAAAACGCAGAAAGCTTCACGTTAGTTACCTGGTAACATACAACAGCAGAGCATGCTGCAAACATGTTGAGAGTATGACGGCAACATGAAAGCAACGGTCAGGGTGAACACAAAACCCAGAAAGCTGGCAAAGGCTCCATCGCACCTTCGCGTTGCTATGCGCCACGCCGCTGCTCTCATTGCGGAAGGTCTGATACCTCCTCGCACACCACAAAGACACGTCGTCTGCTATGCAGAATGTCAAGTGGCCCCACGGCATTTCGAAAGGTCGCGCTGTCGCCTGCTTTGTGAAAGGTCAACTCACCGCCTCGCATTGCACAAAGCCACGTTCTCGCCCGCGTTGCAAAATTCCAGGTCACCCCCACTCGCATTCCACAAAGTAGTCTCATCACCCGCTTTGCGACAGGTCAGGTCACCCCCCCCCCATTCCACAAAGTCCCGTTCGTTGTTGTCTACTTTGCGAGAGATCAGTCAGGGAGTTGAGACATGTTTTACTATTTCGTGATAAACGCCGCTTGCGCGGCAAAAACCAAAAAGTGTGCGCCTTGCCAGTTCCGTCCTAGGGGAGGAGGGGAGGGACGTCCACCCGTTTAGTGGTGGTGCGGTGTGGTTTAGGGTGGTTTAGGGTGGTTTACGGTGGTCTACGGTGATTTCGTGTGATTTCGTGTGATTTCGTGTGGTTCCACGTGGTTTCGTGTGGTTTTGCGCGGTTTCGTGTGGTTTAGTATGGTTTAGTGTGGTTTCTTAGTATGGTTTCGTGTGGTTTAGTGTGGTTTTTAGTGTGGTGTAATGTGGTTTAGTGTGCTGTGGTGTGACGACTCATCATGCTACGGGTACAGATTAGATTCACCCCATATTTTCCGAGGTTCCCCACTTCAGGAGATCTGGTCTATATCTCACCCACAACCCGACTGCTATTACTGCCACTGTTGATGATTAGAAAGAAAACAACCAACTTCAACAAAGCGAACATACCCTCCCATGGCCTACTGTAGGTATAGAACGAATAGCATTACACCAGGTAAAAAGAAAGCGACTGCATGTTAGTTTTCTCAGTTGAGCAGCCCCGTTGGTCGGAAGTAGTCTTGCCAAAAGGTGCTACCCGTATATCGCAGCACGCATCAGGGACTAACCAAAAACACGACCTGTATGTGCCACAATAGAGCCGCGCGCGCACTCTTATGTTTCTGCTGCATGCATCGTATTCTCTGGGCATAAAAGCCCAAGCGCGGCCCAGCAGAAACACACCAACCACTGCAGGCAGGCCTACAGCGCGTGGGCGTCAAAATCTGACCCGTTTTGACACTTGAGGGGGAACAATTGACGCCAACAAAAATAGACGAATGGGGCAACCCGGGTTGCTGGGATAGGGAGTCCTCGCAATATGCACCCCAAAAAGACGTGCAACACACGCGAAACACGATATTATTATCATGTTGCACACTTGTCCTACCCGAGAAAGTTGGGAAGACCGCGCTTCTACCTGTTTTGGGGGTATTCGTTCTACCTGGGTCCCGGACAAACTCAACAAAACTGAACCAGAACGGCGAGTACTAATTCCGCAACACAAACGGACACTCAACACCCCTTCGCACAATCCAGTCGACAAAACAAAAAACGCGGATTGCCTAGCGGGACCCAAAAATGGAACCACCAGCACCATCAGCGGTGCAACCAGGAAAAGAGGAGAAGACAAACGTTGTCGCTGCCCCATCTAGAACATTTGCCATTTTCGACTGTGAAGACCCTCTTCTGGAGGGATAGACAAGACCTTGCAGCGGGGCGCGTGGGGTGTAACGGCATGTACGAACGCGCCGTACGTGTCAGTAGTGTGTGTATACATGCGGATCGACGTATACCCCGAGGGTCTTGGTCACAAAAGGCACGTAATTATGCAATTCCCACCGGCGGCGCGTCGATGGCGGCCCAGCGAGAAACTGGCACGGGAGGGACGGCATGGGTATTCGCACTCACTGACCTACCGAAAACGACGACTTTACACGGCAGCAACATACCACCCGTTCAAATCGTCGGTGCCCAACCAACCCCGGTGTGTAGTACACCGAGGCAAGGCGAATCATGAGAGGTCGTGCCGTGGCTGCGATTGAAGCTCGCCACATCTCTGCACTGCCGCGCTCAAAAACACGTAAAATGTCAGAATAAAAGTTTGACCACTCACAAAAAACATACACACTACACAGGTTTTGGTTACAAATATCCCTCGTCACAAGAACCAACGGGAGTTAACGCCGCAGAGGCTCAGCCCTGTTTACCTACTACTTTATATTATGGGCACGCAGGGGGGGAGAAGGAGGGGGAGAAGTTCAGCACCAACTGCTATAAAGTTAGCACCGTACCCTTTCCCTGCTGCACGTCCCACAGTACAAAACCTCATGCTTCTACTGCCTGTAACATAGCTAACGGTAAATAAAACAAGCTGTCAAACGCCAAATCAACGAAGAAACAACCACCCAGTCGGGGGGGAACGGATGAGATGGTGAACGCCTCGCCAAAACGGCGAGCCCAATAAAGCAAGCAAACGCTCGCTCGAAGGGGAAGGGATTCAACGGTGCACACCGTCGGCGCCTGGTTTTGTCCGGGCCGGACCACGCAGAGCACGCGGGCACCACAAATCAAAATTGACGGTGCGGGTTGTTCTATCCCCTAGGACAACGCCTTTCCCTCGCGTGCGCCCCGACGTCGCCACCGCACCTCAACAACACCAAAACATTACCCGATGAACTCGCACACCGCCCGAAAAGAAACGAACAGCAACCAAAATAACATATTTCTGCCTCCCCCCTCCGTGTCATCGGGAGTGACGCGATACCATCTCTTCGGGCCCTTCCCGAGACGCCTTAGATTCCTCAGTGCCACTTTCTCCGGCCCCCCGTGGTGCACCAGCCGCGACTTCCGGGCGGCTGATGACGTCAAGGTCGCGCCCGTCCTCCGACCCAGACGTGTGCAGCAAATCAATCACCCGTCCGCCGGGCCCTGCCCCCCCGCCGGCGTTCGGAACCCGCGCGTCACCGCCGCCAAAGTTGCGGTCCACGCCATCAACCGCCATCTGTAATCGGGGGGAGCCTGCGAATCCAATCCATCTGTCGCCCCCGCCGCCGCCGTAGGTATCTCGGCTCTTACGGATTTTCAAGCCATCCGCCCGCGGCTCTCCGACAGCCCGAGCTGCCGACGGGGGCGACGAGGGGGCCGAGTCTTCCCTCTCCCCACCCTCGCTTGGCGATGGCGGCGAACCCAAGACACCCGTCTTTCGAGCTCCTGGGCTAATCGCACTTCCGAAGAAGGTCCCGACCTGTTCTTCTCCTTCTTCTTGTTCTTCATCTTGATTTGGCCCTTCTGACGCCCCCGAAGTGACCGGCCACACGCCCGCAACCTGCATCTCCACCCCCTCCTCTCCCTCCTCGCCCGCGCTGAACCGTTCCCCGTCCCCGTTTACAAACCGCCGATCTCGTCTGAAACCCCCTCGCCCCCGTCTTGCCCCCCCCCCTTCCTCCCCCCCCCCACCCCCGGCAGCGGCGCGAATATCGTCGCCGTCGGCGGCCCCAACCCTGACGTACCCGCCACCCTTACGTCCACCGTCGTTACGCATGCTCTCGAACTTTATTCCCACCTCGTTCGGGACTGTCTGGCCGGCGTTCACTTGAAAATCGCGATCCGAAGGGCGGCACGGTGACACCACCTCGTCGATGCTAGCCTCCGCCAACTTCGAATCGGTGGGCGTAGCGCCGGATTCGAAGGAGGGGCAGTCACCGATCTTGCCGAGAAACCGCTCGCCCAGTCGCAGGTACTCGGTGGCTACCTGTCGAGTGAAGGACGGGTGCCTTAGAAGCTCGGGGCGGTCTTGATCTGGCGGGAGATCCTCATCCTGCGAGGGAAGGGAAATTTTAGCGTGAAAGCGTGAAAGCGTAGCAGGGGGGAGGGAGGGGGTTAACGCGAAAGCGCGGAAAGGGGAAGGGGGGGGAGGAGCGCACGCGATGCGATCAGGTAGGGAGGAGAGAGCGCGTACGCAACGCGATCATGGCACGAATCACAGGAGCAGGGTCAGGGTGAAGCGAGGCGAAGGAAAGGGTTAAGAGAGTGAGCGGAGTCTTCCACCACCGTGCTGCGGTGCGTTGCTCGCGCAAGCCCCGCCCCGCCCCATTGCTAATCCTTTACCGCAACTGCACAATTTTCCACGCTAAATCGATATTTACTCAAAGAAGGGCGGCTGCAGCCCTGAGGGGGGTAACGGGTATGGAAATGCTTCTAACGCTCCACCTGTCCATAGCCCGACGACTTGATCCAGTGCTGGATCAGCGCCGCCTGCCAGAGCATCCCGTGCACGCCGCACGCCAGAATCATCAAGATCCAGATCGCGAGCAGGGTATCGACCAACCTGTGCGCGAAGCATCAATAACACAGAGTCGAACCGTGCTCAGCGCGAGCTGGAAACGTTTCTACGAACAGAATGAACTGCTAGCCGAGAACAAGCACGGCACAACACATCACGCATATCGTCTACCCAATCCCGAAAACAGTTGCTTAGTCGTACCACCCCCGTTCATTATTACCCCCGCTGGACTATAACTATAGACTATACCAGGTAACTATAATCCTATAGCAGGTAACGATAATCCTATATATCCATTAGCCGTGCAAAATAGATTAAGAAATCGAGAAGGAGTGGCGCACGTCGCCTTCGTTGTTCAGAATGCCTTCGTTGTTCAGAATGGGGGGGGAGAGACGTAGCCGCCGTATCGGACGAGGAAAGCCGATAGTTCAAATAAGACTGCCCCATCGCCGCTGCCTTGCTTACCACCGACTCCATCTCCCTGCAGTACGCAGAGCAACCCCCGTGCCGAGGTAGAGCATGCGAAACATTCTGCCACGAATCGTCTATCGCACAGCAGCCAACTTCAACAACGTCAGAAAGCCCATCGATCAACACAAGCACGCTGTGTGGGGCTCGAACCTCCCCCAACAATAAACCCAACACTGCCCCTACTTCTCTTTCCTGCAAAGACACAACATCGTTTCGAAAAAACTATAGGGCAGATGCCGGGGGGGGGGGGGGGGGGGGGGGGGGTACTTCCCCTTCTCGCAAAAACACAATAAAAACGCCTTCAACACGCAAGCGAAATGGGGGGACCAGGACGGGGACGGGGGGGGCATCATATAGTTGTCTGTTAATCTCACGTGAAACCCGCCCCATTCCTCATTAATGCAGGCAGTTCCTCGGGCAGAGATATGTGATCCAGCTTCGTCGACGTCAGGTTGACCTGTCGAGCACAGCACGCAGCAGCGATATCAGTGAATCACACAACACGCAGAAATGGGCAAGAAAAGAGAGGGCAAAAAAAAGAATAAAGATCACGGTTGGAACAAGAACAGGAAAAGCCTCCGCTATGGACAAAACCACAAGCGAGCCGAGAGCAAGGCGTCCTAAATCACGGTCAGACAGGTGTCATAAACCGGAACAAGAACCATAAAACCGCCGAGTCAGGCCAAGTCACTCCCGAGTCTGGTCGAGAGAGGAATGGGTCGAGCAAGTCAAGTACCTGCCCGTCGACGCTCGACAGGCTGTGCGACACTGTCCAGCATTAACCCGTCTGCTGTGGATCCCAACAGACGCATGATGCTCATTTTATACTCCGTCCGGACACCCGCTCCCGCCCGAAGGCGAGCAACACGATCACTTCGTACAACAGCCCCGCTATGGAGAGCCCCCTCGCCGATAGGGTGAGCATAGCCCACACGACACACCCAGACAGATCAAGCGGGCAAGGTATTTTTCTCGACGTTCGGGTGCATGCCGCGTATCGGGGTTGGGGAAGGGGGTGTACTCAGTTTGTGCATGGACGTAATCGTATGACCATAGACCCTCGCATCCCTACTGTGCCGGGATGGAGCACGTCGGGTTTTCACCAACCAGGCAGGGTTGGGGAGGGGAAGGGGGGGGGTGTACTCAATTTGTGCATGGCCGTAATTATATGACCATAGACCCTCGCATCCCCACTATGCCGGGAGAGAGCAAGTCGGGTTTTCACCAACCAGGCAGACATTGCTAGCACCAAGCGCGAAGCACCGGGAGGTGTTCGGCGAGTCGCATGAAGGATGAATTGCATCCTTCCAAGAACCGCTCGTAAGACGGACTTCGGCAACATGTGCCTACTTTCTTGCTTATGGGTGACAGCGCCAATGAGTTACTTTGTTTTCTGGTGTGGCCACTCCAGAGAGCAATGGGTATTACTATGTAACTGCCTCCTGGGTGCCGGACCACATTCACACTACGCGATGCGATCATTCCCCTTGTGCGGAGTTAGGGTTCTCCACCCCGCACAATATGATCCAACTCGACAACCATCATGGTGACCGCCGAAAAAAAAAAACGGTACCCTGGTTATCTAGCTCACGCAGTGACTAGCATGTTTTACAGCGTCGCTGCCAACCAACGCCAACCCAATGTGCGTCTAATGTGTTACAGCGTCGGTGCCAACCGAGGCCCACTATTACATATACTCCGGAGTATATATCAGGAGGGAGGGTAGGTTGGGGAGGGGGGGGATTTTTACCAACGATGGGTGCTTTTACCCAAGAATGGTGATTTCGCTGGATTAACTTATCCGTGGTCCTTCCCACAGGTTACCCTTTCGTTTCACAGAACACGCTGACGACATGATACAAGTTACGCCGTTCGAAGTTTACTTCGATTGGACAACAGAATGGTTCGCGACAAACAAACTCCTGCTGTTTTATATCGCGGCTCTGCTCTTGCCATGTGAAAAATCTGAAACGTGTAATCTGCCCCTCCCCTCCGCTTACATCCTAACCTCTCACCTTCTTGTATTCGTGAGGGCCAACGGGGATGAACGCCACATCGTCCAGACAGTCGAAGTACTGGGCGAAGTCCTTGAGGCTCGTCACGAAGCTGAATTTTCTCTGTCAAGATATTGGGGCAGGGAGGGGAGCGGGGACGGGACGTGGGAGGAACAGGGACGGCGGTGGCGTCAGCATGCCCACCCTCTCCCACGCTTGATGCTTGCCGCTGACCCACCGCATACTTCTACAGCGGCTTTCAAAAACACGACGTGCATGGGTGTGATACGATAAGGTGCCCTCACAGTCGTACGTACTTTGCCAACACCACCCATAGTAGGCAATCCTCCTTGCGCAATCGTTCTTGCGGCACATCCTCCGTCTTCCAAACACAAAGACTACGACAAAGCCGTCACGTCCAAATGGTACGATAGCAATCTCTCTCGAAAGGTGCATTCAGTAGAAAGTAGCGCCAATGTTTCCATTCCACTGCACGTACAAACGCCGATCCACGCCGGAAACGCACGGTTCAACCCCTCCCCCCGACGTGTTCCGTCCTGGCTTTGTAGAGATGCGAGGGTCTGCGGTCATTGATGGTATGATATGAGCACCGACACCATTCCCCCTCGAGGCTACACGCAAATGGTGTGGCAGCACCCTCTCTCGACGGCTACATACAGCAACAAGCAGCGCCAATTTCTTCCGTCCCGCTGCACTCATGAGCATCGCTCCGCGCCGACTCGCGCACTGTTTGACCCTCCCCCGCGCGCCCATGCCGCGCATCGCCTCTTTCTCCTTACCTCCTGCAAACACAGTTGGAGCGACTGGTAATACGCCACGACCTGCTGCCATTCACCCTCAGCCGCAGGCTCCGCTGGATCGATCGCTTGGGCCGGCATGAATGTCGGCGCCACCGTCGGCTGAACCGTTTCTGGAACAAGGGTTGCCCCTGGAGCCTCCTCCTGCACTTTCCGTCCCCCCACACGAACACCGCTCGCCACCAAAACACGATCTGAGGGCTCCAGGGACGTCGCACCCTTCAAGCCTTCTCCCCCTCCCCCCCACGCGCCGCCCGCCTGCGTATTTCTCATACCAGGAATTATGCCGTTACCGGCAGACTCGGTCAAAGCTGTCGCTGGTGCATGTGCCGCCCGGGGAGGCTGCACCTCAAGTACAACCTCCGGCGCACCGCGAAGCAACCGCCGCGTCCTATCTCGCCGCACACCAGTCTCCCCGCTGCCACTCGTTCCGTTACCGTTGCCGACAACATCACCCTCCGCGTTTTCCCCGCCCCCAGCACCGCCGCTGCCATCGGCACCGCCACCCCCAGGACCCCCTTCCCCTTCCTCCGTCGGGGAGCCGCCTCCCATGGGGGTCGTCGGCGGTGACGGCGACGGCGACGGCAACGAAGATGATGACGACGACCAGGCCGACCGTGCTTCCATGCCGCTGGTGCTGGCGCTGCCGTTCCCCCCGTCCGCGCCCGAGATATCGCCGCCCCCTCTCCCTTCGAGCGAAACCGTCTCCGGCTCGGTCTGCGAATAGATGACAATCTTGTGCTTCTGGGGCATCAGCGCGGGGGTGAGACTGACGCCCTTCTCCTGGGCGGCGGACAGCAGCGCCCACACAAACTCGTCGCAACTGCTGGCGGTCAAAAATGCGCGCCCTGGAACCGTTTCGCGTGACGTTACATCGCGTTGCGTTACATCGCGTGACGTTACATCGCGTGACGTTACATCGCGTGACGTTACATCGCGTGACGTTACATCGCGTGACGTTACATCGCGTTGCGTTACATCGCGTGACGTTACATCGCGTTGCGTTACATCACGTCGTGTTATGCCGTGTCGCGGTTTGGTTGCATTTGAAGTTGTGGGACGTCCGCGCAGGCATCAAACAGGAGAGTATCAGCGCAACGACGGTGGGGGGGTGGGGTTAAGGGTCAGGAAGGACGGGGGGGGGGGGGACGGGGGTGGCAAAGCGGACAGGCAGGGTTCCTGGCGCTACCGTGCACACGATTAATCTTGGTTGAGTGGACTTGAGGCTGTCTGCAGCCTGTTGGGGATGGGCGGGTCCTGCCGGGGCGGGGGGGTCGTTCAACGTACCACGTGTGCACCAGACCGTCCGAAATCGTCGTCGAGAGCACCGCCCAAATTATGCCACCGTGCTTCTGGTATGCAGCTAAAGAAAGCTAGCAGGATGCCTTCATCCTCCCCCATCCTCTGTCCCCCGAGTAAATATCGTCAAACTTCCCATACCATGTCCCAGGGTGTGGCAGTCCCAGTACCAAACAGTGGCCCACGCCCGAATCGGGTCTTTCGCGTCGCAGTAACGTCCACGATACTTCTCTGCTGGAGAGCGTAAAAAGGTGGCTGCGCTGCCACAACAGTCGAGGCACGCGTGCGGGATTAACCACAAAGCCTGCAAAACGAAACCAAACTAATTCGAACTGCTGCAATGCAACAAGGAATACCACAGACGTGGTCCCAACCAACGTCACAACCGTGCCACAACGATGCCACAACGAAGCCACAGCAATGGACATGTCCAACACGTCCAACAGATCGCCGATCAAAACTCCATCTAGATTTTTCAGGAAAGATCTGTATAGTCTAGCTCATGTTACCCGGTGGGAGCCGTACGATCTGCGTGGCCAAGCAAAAGCTTCCAGGTTTCGATCTGAACTATACAGATCCTGAGCAACTTCTCCACAACGGCACATGCAGGATCTACTGCAGATGATATATATGATCTATACGATCAATATGATTTATATGATCTACATGATGTACATGATCTATATGACCTATATGGTTTATATTATCGATATGGTCTACATTATCTACATTACCTACATGATCTGTATAATTTCGATCGCCATGTGTCCGAGGTGTTCAAGGATGCCACAAAGGTTCCACCACCAGGCCACAGGGGCGCACGCCACAGGGAGGCATGCCACAGGGACCCCACAGCGACGCCAACAAGGATGGCGTCAACGGCGCGACCGCTGCCCGAACCCCCACGCGCGACGGCGGACGAAACTCACCCGGGTAGTCCTCGTAGACGCTGAAAGGTTGGTACCGAGGGTGCTCCCGGTGATAGTCCAGGCTGAATTCGACTGCATAGCTGAAGAAGGCCCCTGTCGTCTCCCCCATGTATGACGCTGCCGTCCAGTACGTCTTAAGTTGGATAATCGAAAGGAAGGTAAATGCGGCGGGGGGAAGGAGGGGGGGGGGCGGGGGGCGGGGGGCGGATGAGGTACAGGCCCCTACTTGCGAGGGGGGAAGGGGGGGGAGGGGGGGCAGGCACAACGCTATGGACCGAGGATCAAACTGCAGACGGCGAGAGGTGTTCCACTCCTGGGGGAGGGGGTGGGAGCAAAAGCGCTGGCACAAATGAGGTAAACGCGTATACTTACGAGGGGGAGGGGGGGGGGGGGGGGGGAGGTGCAACGCGATGGATCCAGATACGAATAGCAGACGGCGAGAGGGGTACTCCACTTTCCCACGCGGTCACACATCGTGGAGCTTTGCTCTGGATGGAATAACAAACCTAGCGCGATTGGTCTATCGTGTCTTTCCGCCAGTCCGCCCGTCCAGCACGACGGCCAAAACACGGCAAAAAAAACACTGGTACCGCCCATCGCAAATGGCGCCGCCCATCAAAACGCGGCCGTTGGCGGGGGGGGGGCGAATGAAGACGGCCGCGGCGAGTTACGCTGGTGTATACGGGCCGCGCCGCAGAACCGTTCGACGCGACGGGTCGACAGCTTGCAAGGAAACCGCTGAACTACGGCACGCCAGCGACGCTCGCCAGGCGGGCGAACGACACCCTTGGTGAACAACAACAATGCACGGAGGTATACACCACCAAATATGATGCCACAACAGCAACATGATGATGCTTGTCCCCGAAACAGGGGTGTACTCCGTATGGCCTTAAGAGTGCACCTGGTCGAGGCCCTCCACGTAGCTCGCCGTCGCCGCCTGGTGATCCCAGCGCAGCTCACGGCCGTCCTCCGATATGACGGGTAGCAAAGATATCGTCATGTTCGTGGGGTGGTAGGCCATCGATACCTATCATCGGTCCGATTATGTAGGGTTGGGTTATGTAGGGTTGGGTTGGGTTGGGTTGGTTGGGTTGGTCGGGATCCAGTTACGTTCGAGGAGAACAAACATCGGTCGTTGGGGTGCGGGGGGGGGGTCAGATAAACAAAAAAAATGAAAAGGGCGCTGCACATGACACCCGTTGCGCGTCGTAAAGACAGAAAAGTCAGGGAACTACCCACACGGAAAACAATACCATGATCGGAGGGCGACGCTACGTTCTCGAGATGTGATAGACGTTCTCGTCATCACCCCCAACGTCCCATCCCTGCCCTCGTCCGTTGCGACAGCAGCCTGGCGCAAAACGTTTCTCAAGTGAATGCGCATAAACAAGCGCCCGTCGTGTAACGTACGGTAAACGCCCCGTTCACGGCGCCATTTACCTCCCAACAGCTCGCGCGAAACTACCAAAATCAACGGGGCACGCGACATGCGGCACGCACCCGGCACCCTAATGGTTCCATCCCCTCCCGCCCCCCTGCCCCCGTCGCGCCCCCCCCGCCCCTCAGGGAAACGCCGCCTTAACTTTTTTATGTTTTTTTTTTCATCCCCCGGCAGATGAGGAAAAATAAAGCATAACCCCTTCACAACTGGAACCCCTTTTTGGGGACAATTTTACTTGAAGTTAGTATAGGGAGGGATTTGGGGGCTCTAAAGGGGTTAAGCTCACCACACCCGTGCAGAATCCAAGCGGTGTTTTAACGACAAATCGCGTGGTATTAGTAAAGGGTGCATTTAGCGGTGGGACAATGGGTTTTACAGCTCAAAATACGCACCACAACAACGCAACATGCCCGGTGACCCCACCATGCTCGCGACACACTCTCATACAATAGCACGGCAGTAGTGTTGGTTTAATAGAGCCAGCAAACATTAGCGCACCTTGGTGTCGGGTCTGTCCATACTGTGAAAAGCCACCGCCGTCAAGAAGAAGGACATGTCGTGGTTCAGCCCGCCCTGCTCATACAGCTCAGCCGTCGCCTGCGGGCGGGGGCGCGGGGCGGGCGAGCAGGGGGGGGAGGGGGAGGACAAGGAAGACGAGCAAGAGGAGGAAGACGAGGAGGACCGGGAATTAACGCGTACACCCAAGACGAAAAACCTGTTAGAAGGCGAGATCGAAACGTGGCCGCGGGTAGCGCGAGGCTATCACTACCGCGAAACCTGCCAGTAGCGGCCGTCGATAGAGCGGGGGCTCGGTAGCGTGAAAGTACCGACGGGGTCTTGCCTGCCGCAGAGATATCTCTTTCTCTTTAATTAGTGCGGGCTCATTTTTTGGGCAGTAAAACGGTACAACGGTTCCAGACTAAACAGCGGAGCCTACCCGGCAGCGGATATCACCCATGGTACCACACTACCTCCCCCTTCCGGCTCCTGCCGGTTAGGGCACTAACACCTACTGGCACCAGGCGCCAGGTAAGGCACCGTGACACGTGGCACGGGACGGAGGAAGACAGACAACACTTCACGAAAAAGGCAAATCCCTACGAAACCCCGGGGGTCTCTAACGAACACCACATCTGATAGATACAAACGCCTACGTACGAGAAAGAAACCCGGAAGGAGAACTTCTGGGAACACAAACTCTGCCCGAAGCTCCCAAGGAAACGGCCGCAACGGAAATACATGTGCGCGGGCGCGTAACTCGAACGGCACACCATTGCCAGCAAGCGGTGGGGTCTTCCCCGCAGAGGAATTACCTTCTAATTCTGGCTTTCTGGTTGGTTCATCGGTCAGGGCGGCAACGGGGCGCGTGCTGCACTACCAGCCACGGCGGTATACACACTTCCTGTTGTGCTGTGCTTTGGTGTTTGCCCCTGAGCCTGCTTAACGCCGGTACGTTGTAAAACATGGACCTTACGTTTTATAGTTTCCGTGCGCAGAGTGGTTAAAAACTAAAGGTCTTCGTATCACCCTGTTGTCCATGGTGCTAGCTAATAATAGCATTAAGGGGGGTCGCCGGCCTATTATCTATCACGAGGACATTGACACCCCGTAACACGCGCCGTCGAAGTATCAAACACACAGCTTGCAAAGATGAGTTTCGACGACATCCTCGATCTCACAGCTGTACAACTCGTACTGTCTTTCTACTAAATATAAAAATACAAATACAGTAGTAGACATTAGCCCAGCTTCGACAAAAATGGTTGAAACACCGTACGTACTTGAAGTCAAAACCTTACTCTAAACCTAGCCGCGACCGCGCTGGGAAAATATCAGAATGTGTCGTATATTCTTTTAATGCGCCAGGGGTCCCTCAGTGAGGCAGTGGCGTGGTATAGAGAGCAATGTGATCACATTGTTGGGGGGGCTGCCTTTTTCACATCAGGTTATGGGTGCAATTTCCCAGTGGCGCCAAGCGATTTTGACCGCCTAATATCGGGATACCGCCTTATTCAGACCCCCTTATCGCGGCACCTGTACTGCTGCTGTCGGGAGTGAGTGTTGGATATCAACCATTCTGTTGGAGCTAGGCGACGTCGTGAACACTGTCTACGACGAGAAATCTAAACTGCACCGCGCGTGCCACTCGTGCTTGGTTAATACTGTTGCTGTACATGCTGCTCCTGCTGTACGATATGCTACGGCGTTGGCCTCTACCCCCAGGTGTAACATGCGGTGCCGTCGTAGCAGCTATGAGCATGCTGTAGGTGCCAACAGCCGCAAGCAGTGCCCCCCAGGCACGTTGCTGCCATTTCTGCACTTCTACTGGTGCTGTGCGGGGAAGGTCTCCTGGTATTCTACGGTACTCGTACATGTGATACGTGTGTTATAAAATGTTCTAACGTCAGCTGTGAGTTCGACGAATTTAGGGTCGATACTCATATTTGCAAGCTGCGTAGTACGCCGGCGGTATTATCAAATACAGCAGACAGTGTGTCTTGAGAAAATACCTGGGTCGAATAAATTATATCATTACCTGGTATGTATCAAGTACTATATCCCGTCAGTCTCTTCAGGATGAACAATCAGTACGGTCATTGGATGTGCTCGACGATGACGAGTAGACAAAATGCTAAATATCATGCTTGTCATAGTCCAATATATCACATCATCAGTACGACTACTACTAATACTACTGCTACTATTTATACTACAATAAATAGTTACGTATATATCTTCACAGCTGTCAGATTTTGTCCCCCTCAGAAACGGGTTTTATAGTTTCCGCGCACAGACTGACTAAAATCATCCTGTTGACCCTGATAGCTACACTGTAGTTGTAAGGGGAGTCGCCGACCTATATCCTTAACGAGGACACACAACTCGTAATGCGCGCGATCGGAGTATCACACACAGCTTGCAAAGATGAGTTTCGACGAAATCTTCGATCTCACAGCTGGAGTGTATTTTCATTTATCCTGTCAAATTCCGAGTAGATTGTCCCCAAAACATGTCGGTGCGGAACAACCGAAAACCGAAACAACCGCGCTGGCTATCTAAGCGTGTGTCAGGCAAGAGAGGCACGCTCAGCTTCAACCTCTCGCCTCCAAACCTCCCCCTCTTCTCTTCCACTCCCTCTTCCTCTGCCGAGGGCCCGTCTCTCCTTCTCCCGATCGAGCACGTAGACAGGTGGAGCATATTCAGCATCAAAATAAACACGACAAACGAACGTCCCAAAACTGCTCAAAACTAGCTACAGCAGTACGAGTGTGTGTGTGTGTGTTCTTCACATTAAACCGTTCTTCTACTCGTCGACATCCAGCACACCCAGTGTCCGTACTGATTCTTCACCCTAGAAAGATCAGCTCTGTGGTCACACGAGTAGCGTACTGGCACAGCAGCATAAACGACGAACAAACCTGAACGCCTGGTGCAGGTGACGATGTAAACTGCTGCAGTAATTCCGGTGTCACATAGGAGCGGACCCGGCAGAAACAGCAACAAGGATGTCTATGGTCCCAGGGGACGGTCTAGTTGGTCGGCTCGAAGCACTCCTACTCTGTACGATAGATAGCTGAGATCATTTCGTCGAGCGATGCTGCTTGTGGGAATCGGAGCATTTCGAGCTTGTACCAGTTTTGTGGAGGGCCAAGAGTTTTTTTTTTTTTTTTTTTTATCCTCCTGGGGATCCGGGTAAAAAAAGCTCAAGCTCCATACACTTTCGTTTGTGTACCAGTTTTCGTCCATCTGCAGAACGCAGACTTTGTGTCAACCTCCCCCCTCCGGTTTAGTCGACACTATGAACTTGCCGGCCTTCTTTGGCTGATCCCTATACGGTTCAACCTAGAAGGTGAGATAGCCACCCAGGAATCGACAGCTCTTTTTGCTACCTGGTATGTCTTTACCCTGGGTAGTGCGGGATTTGCCTAGTGTAAGTGCCACGGGAACTAAGATTACAGCTGCGTTCGTGTCAAGACCACCACTGCCGCACAGGTACGAGTTGTTTCCTTTTCTGGTGAAAAAAGCAGTAGCACACAGCGCATTCCACTGGCACCGCTTGCCCGACCAGATAAGCCACACCAAGTCCAGGGACAACCCTCACACCAAACCCACCCCACAACCTACCTGCAGATGGTACATCTGTAAGACCTCGCCGCTCCGAAAGACCTCCGATATGGAGCCGCCTGTAGCAGCAGAAACGCCGTCCGCCAGAGGCAGCCAAGACGGACGAAGGCCGACGCCATCCTCTACCGCCGCCACCCTCGCCAGCCGCACCGCCGACAGGACCAGGAAGAGGGAAGCTGCGGCCTCGACTACCGGGAGCAGGAGCAGCCTCCCTCGGTGGTGATGGCTTGTAGCTCGAAGCGATACTCGTCGCCGAGCGTAGACGAAAGAGGGTCGGGAAGTGCGGCGTGTTCTACAAGTCCTCGCCCCAAATATCGAAAACAATACTCGAAATAGTGTGGAAACACCACCAGTACCAGCAGAAAGACTGCCTCTAGGGTGAGCAGCAGCAGCAATAGCACACGCCCTATTGGATGCCGTGCGGAGTGAATGACGGGGAGGAGGCGAAACAGATATTCGTCCCTCTTTTTCCTCTGCGGAAGCGCGAAAGGGCACTCGCCTTCGGCCGAACGGTGGCATTGTCGCGGCTCGTGATGTGGGCTTGAAAGCTCGCCTTGTCTGGGGTCTCTGTTTATCATCCCCTTACCCCTTCGCAAAAATGACAATAATACATCATGGAATCTGCTCGGAATGGACCAAAATGCAGACGCGGTGGAATTGTGATTGGTTGATCCAATGTAGCATTGACAGCATTTTGTACTTCCACGCTTTGACCGACGGTCGTCAAAAAAGGGAGTAAAAGTCTAGAAAGAGTGAACTAACATTTGTGTATACAGCAGCACTATATATCTTCGTGACGGGTCGCTGCCAGCCGTCAACCACCACGTCAAACGACATTACTTTAGCCTTGAGGCATCCCTCTCGGCTTGCGCGCACCAGAGACCTTCGGCGTTAGAGCTGCATGCATCGCTCGGTGGGGCACTCTATCAGGCACTTCCCTTGTGGGTGGCTACTCCTCGGGTAGATTGAGGGTCGTAATCGGAGCCACATCGACGCATTGATCGACGTGCGAGATCGTCGGTGGGAGAACCGGCCAGCCCCTTTAAAAATACTGCCCAGGGTCTTCTGGAAGATACCCGTTTGGACCTAAACTTAAGGACCTTACTATAACTATATTAATATTACAACGGTATTTATATTTCCGTATAAGGTGGAACTAGATACGGACTGACCGGTATCATAGCGTCATCCAGAATGTCCTCAACAACACTTGTCTCTGCCGACGGCTTGACGGAGAAAGGGGAAACGCGCGTCATGGGCCTGGGCGTCGGGGTGTTCCTCATTTTCTTTTTCTCGCTTGTGGCGGCAGCTGTCTGCCTAGTCGGGGCCACGACTCCGAGACCCGGGTGAGATATGACCTTGTATGAACCTCTGTAGCAACGCGGATTGCATGAAGGATCGGCCGTACCGCGTGTGCATATGATACGCGTACGTGGATCGGCTGATCATGATTGGTAAAATATATCACCTGGATTGGCCCCTTTGTCGCCACTCACTGCTACTCAGTGTCTGCCATGCACCAATCGATCAAGCCTCTGCACTCATGCTGTTGCGGGTTACCCAGAGTGCACGTGCTTTTCACACTATTGGTACACAATTAATACCGTACCTGTATAAAACTCGTCTAACCGTACTGTCTTGTAGACTAGAGTACTTCCGGGTATGGGGGGAAGGTATAATACAAGTAGACTATACATCAAGGGGGCACACGGTATGGTAGTTAGAACGCTGGCGGGAGACAGATATGGCAGCTAAGATAATACCAGGCATAAGGTTAGAGGGCAGCAGCCAACGGCTAACCCAACGGTGCCAAGATGAGTGCTACATCCTGCACCGCGATGTCACTCACGATCCAGCCCCAAGAAGAAGTATACAGCTCTAGCAGTATGTACGATATAACTAAAAATTGCAGAGGCGTATTCCACTCAATGTAGGTGCTGTAAGGTCAAAGCATCATGACACTCATGCCTTGGTGTCGCTTTTTGTGTTGAATCAAAGGGCGTTTGCCTGCGGGGGGGCTGGTCTCTTCGGCTTCGTTCTTCTCCTTCTCCTCGTCGCCGAACAAGATTCGAGATATGTCGAAGACAAGAGCGACCAATTGCAGGTACGATGTCACAGGCGTGTATACGCGTGAACGTGTTCACGTGTGTGTACGGCTGGCTGTTTAATTTAATGTACTGACGCGCATGGCTTCTAGCTGAGGGCCGCCAATAGACCAGAGACAACATTTCCGTTAAGGGTTTTAGGCGCGAGATACAACATTATTTTCGACAAGGATGTGCAAGGCTATAAACTTGGCTGTCACAGAATCAACATGAGTTAGCAGTAAGGATCATAGTACACTAGATCACCGGAGGTTTTCGCAATCCGTTGTTTGAATAACGGCCTAAAGATCGGGATTGCCGTTGATGGGGCGACAATGTTCATTACGGATACATCTCTACGGTAAGCATGCCTGAAAAACTTATCAAACTCGACGCAACGAGAGGTGCGCTCGATCGGGTTTGATCAATACCCCGGTATGCTTGTTTGTCCACAACCTACTGCATAATACATGGGCAGCAGACAGCACAACAATTAAACGTACGGCAAAATACTGTAGGTATATGTGACTTTGGGGGCATTCGAGTCGATCGCCACATGCGCACTTATCGCATGGGGTATTAGCAGATCGGTATATGCTCTCCGTACGGATGTTGTGTTCGCACGAAGACGGTCTCACCGGAACGGACTGTACTGTACAAGCAATAGCTGGATCTTGCTTCCTGTATTTCGTTTCCATGAAATATATCCTACATACTACATAATACCGGACACAGCCGTGCTGTGTTTGACGGCATGATTTTACCGTATTCGTGCACAATTATCGACGGCATAGATATAAAACACACGCCAATTGCACAGGATTATGTCGCGCAAACAAGATAAAGAGAGCGCGCGTGCACAAGAGACAGAGAGGGGGAGGCAGAAGAAAGAGGGGAGGCGGACGGAAGAAAGAGAGAGAAAAAGGAAGAAAGGAAGAAAGGAAGAAAAAGGAAGAAAGGAAGAAAGAAAGAAAATAAGAAAGAAAGAAAGAAAGAAAGAAAGAAAGAAAGAAAGAAAGAAAGAAAGAAAGAAAGAGAAAGAAAGAGAGAACGAAAGAGAGAAAGAAAGAGAGAAAGAAAGAAAGAGAAAAGAAAGAAATATAAAGAAAGAGCGCATGTGCGTCTATTTGCGTGTTCTTCTTGTGCCAGGAGTACGACCAGGCGTTCTACCCTAGGTTGATAATCGTCCTTATCTTGGGGTCGGCGGCACTCGTGGGGCTCGGAGGCGTGTGCGCGACGCACGTTGGAAAACCGATATACGTGAGTACAACTTGACCTCGGTGGTGTGGGTGATTGATCGATTCTCTGAGATTGAACCATGTGAAGAGTACCGAAACTGTGTATACTGCAGGATGTGGCAAACGGCCCGAGATGTAGCCAGGAATGTATTGTACCAAGCAGCAGGCAAGTGGGTAGGGCTTATTATTCGTTGTCGCTATAAGCAGGCAGCCCTAATACGGCTTATGCTTCAAGCAAAGGCGCCCGTTATACACTTGGCGTGCTTTCGCCCGCCCATTCCCGCGCTGTGGATATTCACCGTTGCAATTCACGCGTATCATCCTCATGGCGTACCCGCTAATCATCTGTTCCTCGTGTTGTCACTGACCAAAGTCGAGGCAGGCTCTTTTAAAGTATGAATCGCAAATGCACCTACCACTTCTTCGCACCATAATAACTCCGTCATCAAGCAACGGACGAACGAACGGTTCAATCCACCAGCCGTAGGTGGACAAGACGGGGACAAATGCATCCCCACGCAAATGTACGCGCTGTCTGTTGCCGAGAAACTGCGTGCAGTGCCAGCTTTTACGTATACACTGCAGTACGGTCGCGTGCTACGATAGAGGTTTACCACTTTTTTTTGTTCAAGGTTCCTCAATTTGGGAGCTCAAGACATCCCCCAAAAACTAATTTGAACAAGATTAAAAAAAAACTGCTACCGGGTGAAAAAATCCCATGACTTAGGTATGGAGTGATAATCATGCGAAAAAATATCCGATTTTCGACAATTTTGGGTTAAGGAGCCCCGTCATTCAGAAAGAAACCATTTTCGCCAAAAAAAGGTATACCTCGATCATAGCACGCGTCTTTTTCGATAGCCATAAAAACAGGGGTTCAAGGCATCTGTCTCATCCGACTCGCGCACCTACACCTTTTCTGACTTCTTGCTCCACGTACGCTTCACTTCCCACCTTCTCTCACGGCTGTGCTACGACACAGACCTGGCCCTTCCTTGTGAACATTAGCGCGGCTACAAGGCCAAGGTCGCCCCCCCTGCCCCCCATTTTCTTGAGGTCCTTCATCATCGTCGCCCAGCACCCTTCCCCATCCTAACCCCGGCCCCTTTTGGCTCCAATCGGCTTCCGCTGCCCGCGTCCTTCCGTCGCCTATTTGCTCGATCGGGCGGGTGTCACAGGCGACTCCGGTGTATGATCAGCGGAATTACGTGCGAAGACCCATCTTCTAAACTTCGGAACGCTCCCTTCAACAGCCATCTTATACAGTGAGTCGTCAAAAGTCGTCAAGTTATTATAATAGGATAATCTATGACCGTGTGCTAAGTGATAAGAGATCGCATTTTGAGGCCTGAAATATGCGCATTTATAGTGGAGCTCTCGCAAGGAATCTCAGCTGAAGGATCAACCACCTGCACGCCAGGAACGTCCACGCTCGGCGCGTCAGAGATGGTGACGCGCCATGGCTAAATCCACCTAGTTCATATACCGCACGTCGCAAGACAAACGAACTCAACCAGTGTGGAACACGAAGAGCTGAAAAATGTATAGAGAAAAAAGCTTGCCGGGCGGCAACGAACGTGAAGCTTCTAACGACAGCCAGAGTGTTTAGGCGTCCGATTGGTCGCGACCACGCAAACCCTTGTAGCCCCATATCTCGTATGTATGCCTGGGCGGAGTTTTGAGACCAGGAGGAACTGGCAAAGAAAATAGGACCCTGTCAGCGCCGAGAAGGTTTTGTTTTTTGTCTGCCGTCGCTGTTTGAGGCGCATGCCACGGTAAGGCTAGCACTTCTTGGCTGCTTCGCTTCTGATTGACGGGGATCCTCCAACGAGGAACCACTCAACATCGCTGTTATTAGTGGTGTCTAGGTCATTAATGGGCTTGTTAGTCGTGCCCCGCACGCTCATTTTTCCCCGAAGTCAGGTTTTAGGGCGAGATATTCGCAGTAGAGCTCGTCAGCTGAGTAGTGTCAGAAAAAAAAAGGGTGCACCCCTGCCGTAGCTTAGGCATTGGCCTCATACAGCTCATACAGCTCATACAGCTCATACAGCTCATACAGACCAAGGCAAGGAAAACACCCCGGCCCTTCATGTTTTTTCTTCCAAATTGTGCCGTAAGACGACCTTTTGCAGGATTTGCAAACGCAGCTCGATCGCACTTGAAACGGCGAAAGACGCGGATAGTACATTGGTTGGAAGGCCATCGAATGCCAGGAGCCGAGAGTAGGGTCTTATGCATGCTATCGTTGGCGGGGCCGTATGTGAGTGTACAGCTGCGAGCGCGTTCAGGGCGCGAGGTCAAAGGGAAAAACCGCAACTGTTGGTAGAGGGTGATCGCAAGGCAAACGAAGACTAACCAGCTCGACAAAAAAAACAGAGTGAAGGTTAACCTAGACCAGCCTGCCCAGCGTGCGCAGTTAATTGGTTTAGCACCACGACCACTCACATAGACGGGGCCGTGCACACGCCAATGTACCATGGGGGGGGGGGGGGGGGGGGGGGGGGCGACAAGTCGCGCATGACGCTTAGAGTCAACGAAGGCGAATACGACGACCAAATGAACGGCGGCTAAGAAAGCCGACTCGCACTCAAAGCGCAAAACCCACAACGCGCAGCGCTTTGACGAAATGTATGATGAAACGTTGCGAAGCCAGGCTTCTTGATTTGTGTTTGAATAGTCATTTTCTTCGAAGTAAGAAGGCTTGACGGCACAGCAGCTAATTAAATTGGTACTGGACCAGTGCGGATAGTACATGGCGGTCGTACCAATACGAACCCAAATGCTTCCACAGTCCCAATTAAGTCCCAGTCCCAGCGTGTTTTCCTTCTACCGATCAATTCCGACGTCTCAAACCAACCACATACACTGCTCACGAGAGCGGCAACATCAACCGCGCCACAGCTCCCCCCTCCCCATCCCCACCCACCCGCCCCCCACCGACGCATTTCCGCCCGCCGCCTTTCCGCCCGCCGCCCAATGTTGGTGACAATACTTCGATCGGGTGAAACTGCTTCCCATGTCGTCATCTGCACGTAGCCACTAGCGTAGAAAAAAAAATTGTCAGCACTCCGCTTCACGCCACCCAGTCAATGATGGATCCCTATCCATGCAGGTGGTCTGCCGAGCGTTTCTCGCTCGTCCAGGGTGGCTGAGACTAGATAGATCCACGCCCTATCCCACCCCACCCCATCCCACCTCACCTCAGCCCACCCCACTCCATCCTAGCCAACCTTACTTCACTCTCCCTAAAAAACAAAAGCGTACTTAACAAGGAAGATGAGCGTCGAGGCGACGCGGTTCGGCCCATTGTCAGACGAAGACAAGAAACAAGTCCTGCTGGGAAACGAACAGCGATCCGAGGACGAGCCGCAGTAGCGGGCCGACAGACCAAACCGAAGCAGTGACTGAGAACCAACAAACTTTCGTGTCAACCAAAAAATATATCTAAACTCATCCGAGGCAACGAACCCGCGTGCCCGTGTTTGAGAGGCGCGACATTCCTGAAAAAAATCCTCACCCTTGATAGTAGAACAAGAGCGGTTCACCAAAGCGAGCGAAGAACCGGCCGGCCGGTGTCCAGGCGGCGAAAAATCCTGAAAAAATCCTTACCCTCGACAGTAGAAGAAGAGCGGTTCACCAAAGCGAACCCCACCCCCCATCCCCCCCCGGCCTCAAAGTTGTATTTTCTTTATTTCTGTATTTACCCCGAGACACAGCACTTTCCCTTCTGCTGCACCACCACGTTCGGGTTTTTACTCATCGACATTGTGTCAACCATTGTGTCAACCATTATGTCAACAATTATGTGTCGAGCACGTCGTGGCGTGGGGATCAAATAGGGCGGGCGTTCCGAAGCAAAAACAAAAAAATGGTAAAAACGTTGCGCCCGTCGCCAGATTGCCAGCAGCAGTAGCAGCAGCCGTTGCAGCAGCATCAACAGCAGCAGTATATAGCAGCCCCAGTAATGCCAACAAGCGGCAGCAGCAACAGCCATAACAGCAGCGACGGCCGCAGCACAAGCAGCAGCTCTAACACCAGCAGCAGCATTAGCAGCACCAGAAACAGCACCACCACCGGCAGCACTATCAACAGCGCCGGTTGAAGCGCAAACAGCAGCAGCAGCCCGAGGCAGCCCCCCGTGGATGATTCCGAGCTTCTAACACGGACGCCGTGCCTCCCGTCTGCTCTACTAACGTACCCTCCCCGGCGACAGCACACAACAAAAAAACTGCTACTTGACGTCTCCGAATTAACACAAGCCAGCCACGGCAAAAAATAAAACCCATATAACACCACCTCCTCAGGCTTCAATCCTCACATGGATAACTACGTGCACCCCAAATAGCCTCCCCACGTAGCACGTCGCCTAGACACATCGGCCTGCCTACCCGCTGCGATCGTCACTGGGGTAGGCACAGGTGCAATAACAATAGCGTGCCAAGGCGGCCACATACCCGCGTAGACACGGCGTAAATAAAACAGCATTTCGTCAGCTCGAGTGGCCAATAGGCGCCATTAGGCGTCAGCAGGCACCACCAGGCACCAATAGGCACCACAAGGCTCCAACAGGCACCGAACGTCCGGCCGGCCGAGGACGCAGCAGCTCTTGCATCGAATAGGACGCTATAGCAACAGCATGACAGCAAACCCATCTGTGAGTAATAAAACACCAAAAAGTAAAACGTCCAAGCCAACCCAAGGGTCGAGACTAGTCTAGACGCGCCGAGTGCGAGTAAAGCGGTTATTTTCTTGAACCACCACCACTGTATATATAGGTCTATATACTACTATTATCTGGATAAATGTACAAGGTAGCTTTGGTACGATCTTCCTTTCCGTTCCCGCGGTAGCACGGTGGCAGCCCCACGAGTGCGTGGCAATCTCGGGGGGGGGGGGGGGGGGGGGATGGGGGGCAGCAGTCACGTTCGTCGAGCAAGCGCGTCGGTTGCGCGCTCAAACGAAGCACTGCTATCCTTAAAACTCGGCAGAAAAGTTCGCCGCGGCGATAACATACTTGGGGGCGCTCGCTATCCAACAGTGTGAAGGGGGGGGGGGAGGGTAGCATACTAATGGCGTAAGGCCAAGGCAGGTATCCACCACAAAAAACACAACAACACACATAAAAACAGACAAAAAACACGAACTACGAAAAATAAAAAAAGTTGCGGTCGCGATCGGATACCGGGGGGTACGTTGAGTATCTCTACCCAAATCCCACGCCCGTCCACGCCGACTGCTCCACGAAACAGCTCAGCACCCAACGAACACCAAAGCGCATTACTACAACCAAAACACGAACCATTCGTAGAATTCCACCCACCCATTACAAACACAAAAGCCACCACAGTAGTTTGCGTGAGAGAAAAGAAAACAACCCTGACCCTGATCCTGTACCCCCGGCACCCCCCCCCTCCCCGCGCGCGCCGCCTGCATCCTTCCTTCCTGCCGGTGCGCTGCCATCTCCACCGCTCAATAAAGAGCAGCCTCGATCCGACCGTGGTTCGTCGTCATCCGCACCGCTCAAAAAAGCGCACCCTCGCTCCGATTTTGGTCCGTCGTCATCTCCACCGCTCACTAAAGTGCACCCTCGGGCCGAATCTGGTCTGTTGTCGAAGCCACCGCTCACAAGAGAGCACCCTCGGTACGGTTCTGGTCAGTTGTTGAGGCCTCAACCCTCACAAAAGGGAAGCCTCGGTCCGTTTCTGCGCATCTTGTGATTTCTTTTCGAAGTCCGGGAACGCCATAAAGTCCACGTCGAAGTCAGTGTCAAAGTCCCTCTTACCGCCTATGTCTGTATCCGTATCCGAGTTACTCAAGCTGCCATCGCTACAGCAGCAGCAGCAGCAGCAGCAGCAGCAGCGGTAGTGTACATGCACGCACGCGGGAGGGGGTGGCGTCGAAGGCAAAACAAAAATGACAACTTGAGGAAAAGTATAGCATCATGATAAATCCCGATACGTCAATATAAAGGCAGTAGCAGCAGTGCCGGCGCAATAGTGGAACAAGGTGGCGCAGAAACCAAAACAAGAACAAAACAAAATACGTGAAATAGGACGAGACGAAGACAAGATAACATCAGTCGGTTTCAAGAGCTCCCAACATCTGACGGAGGGGGGGGGTGTGTTTCACAAGCCGATCAACATCGCCGCCGCTCGTCGAGTTTGACGCTGGGCGCCGTCTCAGGCCAATTTCCAGGCTCCATTGCAGCAAGACTCTCTCTATGAATAGCGTGTGTCCGTCATCACTTGAGTCCACGACGATGAAACCCACGCGCCCACCCGCTCACCTGCACATAGTCTGGATCATGCCGTTTCCATAAGATTCATGCAGGCCACGGTCGTTGGAGTTCCTTCCGGCAGGCCTTGAACCACCTGACACGGGAGCCTCCAACGCCCCAGCTTCGACAGCCCTCTGGATGAAATCATGCACCACTTGCGCCGCTCGGTCCAGGTCGGACCGGTCCTGCAATCATCCGCCCCCACGGCAGCAATGCCAATCGTCACGCACAGCGAAATAGGACATTAGCACCGCGATACAGCACGCTAGCGGTCCTGTCATCGCCCACCCCGACCATTGCTGTCTCTGGAGTGGCAACGCCAGAAAACGAAGCAACTCATTGGCGCTGTCATCCATAAGCAAGAAAGTAGGCACAGGGTGCCCAAGTCCGTTTTACGAGCGGTTCTTGGAAGGACGCAGTTCACCCTTCACGCGGCACACCGAACACCTCACGGCGCTTCGCGCTTGGTGCAAGCAGTGTCTGCCTGGTTGGTGAAAACCCAACGTGCTGTGAGTTCGATCCATTTAAGGGTAGATACTCATTTGCAGGGCACGCGGTACTTCGGTCGCGCTTTTCTACGCTCATATTATTATACCGGCACTATTCAGGAAACCTGCACTGTTGGGAATACGGTTACTTGACCCCTTTAAGGTTCCCAAATTCATCCTTATATTAACTTCAAGTAAATTTGCAAAAAAAAAGGGTTTCCAGTTGTAGAGGCGTTAGAGAGAGTTACTATATATAGAAATCAAGTCGTGCCGAGCGATTTCACCGGCACTCTAAGGAGCAGCGGCACTATTCAACCGGGGCACTATTTGGGAACTCCGCACGGCGTTAACCCATTCTTGCTCGTAGTGTCGTGGTGCCGTAAAATGCTAGAGATGGAAGGCACTATGGGCATAGTGTCGTAAAATGCTAAAGAAGGAAGGAACCGTCGGCACTGTACTAGACGTGCGCAACGTAGCTTGCTCCACGACCAAGTGAGCACCAACACAATGAAGGAAGCACGACAGATAAGGGGTGCGTGCGCTCTCGTGGGAGGGAGTGCCCATTAATTGTAAAAAAAAAAAAAATGCACTCCAGCGGCGAGTTCAAAGATTTTGTCGAAACTCATCTCATGCAAGCTGTGTGTGATACAAATTTCGTAGATTTCCTTTTTAGTGTTCCCTTAGTTTTCTTGTTTTCCGTGTAGGATTGAGAGCAAATATGTGAGGAGACGGCACTTTGACCCCTTGACCGACGGCAATTTTCCAATGACTTACCTTGACTGACGGCAAACTACTAGGTTTTAGTGTGGAACGATCGGTTTGACACCCTTGACTGACCCGTGTCCTGACATCATTGTTCGACGTTAAAGCTCACGCCACATCCATACATTGTCGGACGGCAAAACCTCCTCAACGATGACTAGGCAGGTACCAGATATTTATTTTCTTATTTTCATCATCCCTTCTACTTGAAAAAATAAAATATTGAAAAAGCAAGAGCTTTTGGCAGGAGGTGTTCTCCCGTCTCCCCCCCGGTATGTGCCTTCACTTTTATCGCGCATAGGGCTCGGCATTCCCATTACTGTTTTTTTATCCGATTTTTTCAACCTGGCCGATTCTCATCGAATTTTGCAAACTCACGCTCTCGCGCTCTCCGCCAGCCAATTTTGATGCAAGGAAAAGTCCCTACGAGCACGGCTACAAGCTGGGCCGGCCATGACGCTCAAAACAAGCCAATATCGCTGTGCTGCGCTCATTTTTCGAGTTCGAACCTGGAATTTTGACACGTGATTTGGACCAAGCTCACCAAAACAGTACCCGACGAACTCGAAAAAAAAAAAAAAAAATCGTTGACTTTTCATCAATTTCATGATTTTGGAAAACTCATGGCCGGCCATATGTCGGCCATTTTTTCATTTTTTTTTTAGTTCGTCGGGTACTGTTTAGGTGAGCTTGGTCCAAATCACGTGTCAAAATTTCAGGTCCTAACTTCAAAAATTGAGAGATGCATGGCCAAGTTTTCACCGAAGGGCCTCTGAATACAAATTTTCATATATTTCAGGGATTCATCCATAACTTTCGAACGAAAGTGACCCGTGAAATGAAACGCATATGTCCCTACTCCTCGTCCCAAGATGTACATGCCCAGAAAAATTGAGCCAATTCCATCCACGTTGTATTTCGAGCAATTTTAGAAGAAGCAACATAAAAAAATCATGAAAAAAGTGCTCAAACTAGGAGACGTGAGTAGCAACCACTTTTTTCGGCACCAACTTGGCAGATTCTCAAGCTGGAGGGCTTAAAATGACCGCCGTATCTAGCTGATTACGAGGATATGCTTTGCAGTGGGCCACTGTCGTTCAAAAGATATGCCCGACTGACGGATTATGGGTTTCTTGGCCGGCCCAGCTTGTATGTACTCTGGGAGACTTGAACCTCTACCCGACTGTGATTGTAGCAGGGACGAAGTTCACCTACTGTGTAAATACAAAAAATCCATCGGGGACGCCTCCGACAGTTAATAAGCATTAATGGTATCAGCTTGTAACAATAAAACTAGCAATGAACTCACAGCTGACTCAACTAAAACTCGAAAAAAAAAACAAGAACCAAAACAATAACAGTAACAAAAACGAAAGACAACGATAAATACTAATAATAATAGCACTTTTCAACAATAACGTATTTAGACTATGATGTAACACTCGAAATAATTCCATGCAATAACAACGATAAAATAAAAAAAAACTACCGCCTCACGTGCTGCTCGCTGCCATCTTCGCCTCCGTCGTCTCCGTCGGGAATGTGGTATGTTTGTGACCCGGTCCCGACATCACTACCGCTCTCAAAGCCACCACTGTCGTCTCCTTTCCTCGCCAAATGCGCGCCTCCATCCCCCGGCACCTCTCCTCCTCCTCCGCCACCCCCTCCTGCTTCTCCTCCTCCCGTAGCTTCCCCCTGGCCGGGGACAATGACGGCATCTCCCGACACAGCCACGCCAGACTGCACTCCTTCTCCTCCCTCCCCTACCGCCACCGCCACTGCGGCGTCGTCTTCCTGCTCTTGTTCTTGTTCCTCTCCAGCACGGCAACGGAACCGCTGGAACCAGTCAAGCTCCAGGAGTTCCTCAGGACGGAGGCGTAGTTCGGGGCGGGTCTGCAAGCATCCCCGGAGAACTTCCGCGAACTGCGCCGAGTGTCCCGGAACCATCTTCAGCAGTTCGTCCACCACCAGGTCTTCCTGCTCACAACGCAAAGGAAACAAGAAGCAAAAAAAAAAAGCATACGTACAGCGAAAAAAGAACGTACCAGGTAGTCAAGATCATCTATACCCCCATTGCAGGCCTCCATTTGGTAGAACTCCCAATTGATGCGGCTGTCGGCGGAAACACGACGATAGCCTTCGAAAAGATCGAACGTTGGACAAGTTTCGGGGGGGCTACAGTCCCCCTGGTGGTCTCTATGACAACGCAGGTGTACACGCAGGCGTCGCCCAGTCGTTACTTTTTGTTTTAGGTATAGCACGGTGCACGATCACTTGTGAGGCTACGCGACACGACATCGTGGAGTATCACAACTACCACGTGTCTCACTGAGGCAAACTCTGAAATATAAGAACATAGCGACATACAAACGAGTCACTTGCTGCCTCCGTTTTCGCCCTGCTGCATCCATGAAACGCGAACAAAGGAGTGTAGTGTCAACAACGCTGAAAAGGAACTACTAGCGCAATATAAATACATGAACGTCAGCAGCGCCAGCATCAATGACGGCACACTGCTTGCTGCACGTGAGGACGGTCGATTTCGATCGCACTGAAACATGTGCGATACATCGTTGGGAAAACAAACGAAAAAAATATCAACTATGAGTGCGTACAGGTAGGTACCTGGTACACACCACCACAACAGAAACACCTCGACAACAGCACAGACAACGGCAACGACACAAACCAAGATCAACTACAATAGCGTCACCAACAAGAGCAACGAGGGAAAAAGTTCAGCAAGATGGCACCAACGCCAACAGCACCAGCAGCACAAACAACTACGGCACAGGAATGCCAACACCGCCAACGCCAACAACACACACCTTGATGCACAGCAGCATGTGTCTCCTCTACAGCGTTGGTACGTGTCAGCCGGAAATACTGGCACTGTAGCAGGAGCCTGCACTACTCCGCATACTGCCACTACTGGTTGTTCCCATCTGTGCCGAGCGAGTTCACAGGCGCTATAGCGGGCAACCGGCACTATAGAGGGATATCTACTGCAGTACAACGAGATGAACATCGCCAGCAAGTAGTGCTGTGCCGTAAAGACAACAACGACACGAACAGCTGCTACAGCAACACCACATATCATGGCCAACAACATTCAATACGGAAAACGAACACAGCACGAGTGCCACCGACGAGCAACTACAACACTCACTCATGGCGATCACACTCACACTCACAACAACAGCAACAACAACAACAACAACAACAACAACAACAACAACAAAAACAACAACAACAACAACAACAACAACAACAACAACAACAACAACAACACTCGCCTCTAGCATGTCATGGAGCTCAATCTGCGATACGGTCGAATCGAACGGCAAGCTCCGCGCCGCCATCTCCAGCAGAACCAACCCCAGCGACCACACATCGGCCGCCACTCCGTACCCCGCCCCCGCTAGCCTTTCGGGAGACATGTACCTTATCGTCCCGACCATCGTTTGAGCCAGGTCCTGCATCATATCAGGTGGCGGGAAGGGTCGATGCTCATCTTTGCAAGCTGCATGATAATCCGGCTGCGCGTTTTTACAGATGTATTCCTCTTTGAATATATATATACAGTATATATATACAATATACACACATATATATATGTATATATCTGGTAGAGCTCAACGAATAAAAGGGTTCATGTCTTCATTTTGCCACACACAAGCCTCTAGCAGCGTTTGCGCGCGTTCCTGGCGAGTTGCTTCAGCGGCACTAAGGCTCTCATGAAAGGTGTCCCCGTCAAAACGTGTTTTACGGTTTCCGTGTACAGATTGACTATCAATAGCATCACCCCGTTGACCCTGGTACTAGTTGGTGCTAAGGGGAGCCGCCGAGCTATATCCTTCATGAGGAAATTCACACCTCGTAACACGCGCGATCGGAGAATCACAAACAGCCTGCATATATGATGAGTTTCGACGAAAAATCCTCGATTTCACAGCTGGACTGTCTGGTATTTTTAATGCGCAATAAACAATATTACTGTGGACAGGCTAAAAAGACAAGGAGGCCGCGCGCTCCCCAGGCGTCGTCATCGCGTGTGCGTGCGCACGACAAGACTATGGCGCTGACCCGGTCTGATCGATTCATAGGGAACTATTGGGTATGTGCAGAAAACGACCGAACGTCCCGACAATTTAATCTCAGAACGATACGTACACTACAGCCGAAGTACGATTTCGAGCGGCGACCCCTTTCTCCAAGAAGCGAACCACAAACAAATTGAAGAACTGCACGCAGATTGCAAAGATGAGGTTCCACGGGGTCCTCTATTCCACAGCTGGGGTGTCTGATTTCATGTTTATGAAAAAACAATCGACCACAAACGATAATGTGGAGCCAGGAAAGGTACAAGCGTTCGACGCCACGAAACGTACACACGATGGTCTAATCCGCACCAAAGTCATTCATCAAGGAGGCGGGAAACAAGACGGGAAACAAGACTTATGGGGGCAGAGATCTCACCATCTCGCCGTCCAGCTCCCGGGCAATCCCGAAATCGCTGAGCTTAACCTCCCCGTTGCTGGAAAAAAAGGAAGGAGCAAAAAAGGCAGGAGGCGTGTGCCGTGCGGTGGACGGGGGGTAGGGGACGTTTAGCCGGGATACATGCGGAGAAAACGCTCTTAGCAGGAACTCCAAAAGCGGAGCAAGCGACAGCTATGCATAGCCTCTCCCCCCCCCCCCCCCCCCCCAGCCCCCCCGAATACCGACGATGTATAAACACGACCAGACGAAAACATCAGCCATAGCTTAAAACTTAAAAGGGTGCGTCGAGTGCAACACAGACGGGTTGTAAGACTGCGCAGCGCGGATCAACAGATGGATGCGGATCAATAAATGGATGGGGGGTGGGTGGTCTTCGGTGGCGGCTGACCTCATGTGGTGGTAACAAATCGACCGCCTACCGCCTACTACGATGAAGATATTTTGTTTAGGCACGATGTTACTTAGAAAACTCGATTTTGCTCGTAGCATTGATGCTACTTCTGTACTATTAATAATGACATTAAAACCAACAATGCGGTGGGGACTCCCGATAGTACCGGAATGTGCTAGGCCAACACCGGCACTATTTAGGGAACCGGCACTGCAGAGTTGCCATAGGAAGTGCCAGTCGCGCAACTCGATTTCACCGGCACTACAGCGGGCGGTGGCACTATTCAACCGGCACTATTGGGGACCCCCTCACTATGATACTGAAACAACAACAACAACACCACCAACACCACCAAAACCACCAACACCACCAACACCACCAACACCAACACCAACACCAACACCAACAACACCACCAACAACACCACCACCACCAACAACAACGGCAACAACAACAACAACAACAACAACAACAACAACAACAACAACAACGGCAACAACAACAACAACAACAACAACAACAACGGCAACAACAACGGCAACAACAACAACAACAACAACGGCAACAACAACGGCAACAACAACAACAACAACAACAACAACAACAACAACAACAACAACAACAACAACGGCAACAACAACAACAACAACAACAACAACGGCAACAACAACGGCAACAGCAACAACAACAACGGCAACAACAACAACAACAACAACAACAACAACAACAACAACAACAACAACAACAACAACAACAACAACAACAACGGCAACAACAAAAGGAAACGCAGGGCGTCGCTCCCCGTCGGGGGAAGTGGGCCAAGCCAGTGGCTGCTCGCCTGTTGAGAAGAACGTTCTGCGGCTTGACGTCCCTATGCATGTGGTGTTCGTAGTGGAGATAACCCAATCCCCAAAGCATCTGCGACACCCAGCGGTTCCGCCGCCGTCGCCGTCGTAAGTGAAGAACGAGGGAGGGAAGGGGCAAGGGGTGGGGGACGTGGGGGGTGAGTCGCGCGCGAGAGAGTAGAAGACACAGAAGAAAAAAGCATCGCCTGATCTGCCCGCAACCGCTGTTATACACCTTCCGCTGTGCAGCAGCCTTCTCACGTCATACATCGGTCTCGCGTATTTTTTCCTCGCTTTTTTGCTGGCGTTTGCGTCCTCGCAGGATTGAGAACAAAAGAGGGCAGCGAGAGGGAGAGGTTTGAGAAACGAAACGCCATTCGTTCAACGGACGAGACCCTGTTGGCGCACAAAATAACTCTCCCTAGTGCCGAGCGTAGAATTAATTCACGCCCAGGGCGGCGGGGGTAGGGGGGGGATACTGCTTGCTTTAGCCGCTTGCTCATTTGGGGGGCGAGGGGTACCTGTTTGTTGCACCGCTCCTGCTCGTATTAGATGTACCTCATTAATATTTCGGCACTCTTCACCCTTGGGAAGTAGGGGCTTCAAATTCAAACCAACCGCTTAATAAGGACATCTCGCGAAGACGGCGCGGGCACGCTTTGCGGGGTATACTACCCGTCGCCACCAAAATTTAGCGGAGCATCGTAGTCGTTCTATTTTGCACAGCAATACTTTCATCGACCAAAAGATAACGTAACGGCCGAGCTCTCAGCATGGATGGGGGCCATCTTCGATGCATGCGGGGCTAGACCAACATAAAGCGAGCTCGCCATCTCACCTGGAAAAGCACCGCGGACATGAGCTCCTCTCCATACTCCACTCCGCTCCACGTGTGGATTAGATCCGTCAGACTTCCCCTGTCCATGTACTCCAGGATGATGTGAATGCTGCCATCCTTTTTTGGTCGCGATTACGAACACACAAAGACGGGTGGACAGCAATCGAAGCAGGAAGGATTAGCTCGGGGTTTCGCGGAAGGCCTGGAGGCGGGAGGGCAAAAGGGGAAGGTCGGCGGGGGGCTTTTGGGCGCGATTACGAGATTGCGTGCGGGTAAAGAATGGCGGACGTCGACAGAAATAGGAAGGCAGTAGCTTGGGGTTTACGCGGAACTCCCGGAGGTGCGGGGGGGATAGGAGATGGAGAGGTTTGGTCGCGACTACTGGTAGGTAAAGGAAGGCGGACAGCGATGGAAGCAAGGAGCTAGGTTTAGTTGGGGCACCCCATCCCATCTTTGTCGCTACTCATACGCGTTTCCAATGCCACCCCGCAACCGACCCGCACCGGTGTCGGCGAGCCAAAACTGAGCCAACCCTACTCCCACCGCTATACCCCAAGAAAGACCTGCTTCCCTACATCAACAAATAAGGGTGCATGAAAACCCTATGTCAATAAATAAGGGTGCATGCTTGCACCTTGAGGTAGCCGCCGACGAAGCTGATGAGGCTCGGGCACTCCATGCCCCAAAGCGTCTCCACCTCCTTCAGCAGCTGCGCCCGCTTGTTGCGGTCGAAAGCGCTAAAAACTTTCACCGCGTACAGCAGTCGCGTCTCGACGTGCTGCGCGAGGAGTTGTGGTGGCGGGGGGTCGGGCGGGTGGTAGGGGAGGGGACTCGATGAAAATGCATTTCGGCGCCGTGCAGTGCATGAAGGAGGTAGAAATTGCGTCGATTCGGCAAGCGTGCGATGCGGGGGCGTGGGTTTGGGGGGGGCGTCGGTACCTGGTGGTTGACTATACGTGCGCGGCTGACGTTATGCATCTTTCAAACAAAACCACCTCCGGGGTCGAGGGACGGGGGTGAGTGGACGCGGTGGCAATGGTGCCGTTTCGGCTAGATTGAAACGGGATGAGGCGGGGGGGGGGGGGTGAGGGAGTCGACGTTCCCAGAGGGATAAATGTAAATATACGTCGGACGCTTTCTGAGTGTTGTCGAATTGATACTCACACAAATGCTGTAGACTATGCTGTACGACAGCATCGTCAAACGTGACGATGGTTAGCCCAGCCATTGCACGCGGTATGAAAACAACCATCCGTGGCAGCTGCACGGGGCGCGCACCCTGTTTGCACCAATTACTCAAATAGGTTGGTGCCTCACGCAGCAACCCTCGCTTACTTTGTCCCATCTTCGAAACAAAACTGCCGTGGCTAGTGCTCTAGTACGGAGCAGAGATAACAGCTAATACTCGTAATATTTGGTAGTACGGAGCAGAGATTCATTGCTGTAAGGATTAACGTTCAACACAAAAAAGGGTGCAAAAAAGCGCCTGCCTTTGTTCAATACCAGGTAGCATTTGACTCAAATTTATCATGTTAGCTGGTCTTAGCAGGAATACAAAGTACAGAGCCTCAATCGAACGCCATCGTAGCGTAGGAGCGCTCGTCCGCATCATGGCGATACTTTCCTTTTTGTGTGTAACTTCATCCGTTTCACAATGGATCTCCGCCATAGTTGTGCCGGCATGTCATGCGGTAAGAGTATACCGATCCCGATGCTTGCTGCTCTTACACGACCAGATTTTTATCGTCGTCTACGAGTTCCGTGCCCAATGCTTGGCTGATGGAATACAGCAGTACCTCGGTGATCATAAAAACTAGACACGACGCATTTTCATCGACATGTCGAAAATCGCCCAAACGCTTGACAAAAATCGCCGCCGGAACGATTGCGTGTAACGCTGGCCCTACTATATCCCTATCAAAAATGACCAACTGTTTCCAGTCGTTACTGCTGTCGTCCCTTGACAGGGCAATTGCTTCACAAGAGCTGTACGAACCGCAAGAGCACATAGGCGGCTAGCGCGAGAGTTCTCGAAGTACAGCAGTATATAGGTCGCTATGATACGAGTAGGGAACTCGCACAGCAGGATACTTGTACGGCGGTCGTCAACTGCAACTTGTATGCGTTGGTGGTGGCGGGACGACGGTTCGGGCAACTCGAAGGAGTACGGAACGTGCGAAGGGGGTCCTCCCTGCTGTTTTTGGCGCCGTCGCCAACCGTCACAAAAAAAAAAAACACTCGGAAAAATAACGTGGTGCTGTACACGCACACACGACGAGACGGAAGGCAGATGGTATGTAAGATACGTGATAGTAGAACAAGACACAGCAGTACCGGTTTTGGCGGGGAACGCTACCAGCAAACTGTGCTCCCATGCATGACTAGAGCAGCACCTCTCGTATGAGTAGCTAGACGATAGAGCCCTCTGTTCGGGACCAACAACGCAGCAAAAACATAATACTGGACCACATCATACAACAGATTGGCAATGTGGTACCCTTTGCTCTTTCATGGTGTATTAAGAACAGCAGCATAGTTCCATCATTCTGATGCAACGCTTGCTCCCAGGGCACGAAACGAGCTGGATGAGCACTGGACGGCCGCTGCGATATCAGAGCGCTTGCCAGGAGCCATGTCTCCGTCGGCCTACATGGGTCGCTCCTTGCGAATGCTGCTATGCTAGCTGGCTCTCATACTCGCATCTAGCTTGGGTCGGCAAATGTTCCTCTCAAGGGTGTGAGGGAGCCCAAAAACACGTTGGGAATTCACCCAACAACTCACTACGAGCAGGAATTTCTCACGCCTAGCCATGCTACTAACCCCTTCTCTCAACTCCACTACCTCCGCACCTGGGCCTGCTTGACAACCGAGCACGCGCCACGCCCCAGCTCGCTCAGCATGCGGAGGTCATCTTGATGTATCTCGCTGACATTGATGCCCTCGATGAACAGGCCGTCCCGATTGATCTTCACACCGTGGGCCTCGAACTCGACCTGGTCCTGCTGTATCTCAACAGAAGCAGCAAGTGGGTCTGCGCCAGCGGGGATGGCCAGGGAGATCGACGACCTCCTCCTCTCGCGTAGCTCGGCATTGAGTACATCCTGGGATTTCGGTCTCGGCACGACTGTCGCGTCCTCGCCACCGTCGATCGGTTGGGTCATCCCAGGCTCGGGGTGGTAGAGCCTCTCGTGCGATAGGTTGGTTGCTGGTTGTGGTGTTGGCGCGTGAGTTCGTACAAAAAAAAAGTACGAAGAATGCAATTCTGTGGTTGATTCCAACAACCTGTGCTGCTGTTGGTCCCCGAACACGAAAGCTCTCGAGCTTGTTTGAATGACACAACGGGATGCCAGGTCAGGTGGTGGCTGTGATGGTGGCCTCTAGCGCCGACGAAGAACAACAGCCTTCACGAGACAGGAGATAAGTGGTTCGAGTACTATCTGTTGTTGACGTAGTACGGGAGCACAGGTTGGGTGGTGCCCTAGACCCTAGACCCTCTTTTGTCAATGTACCGGATCGCCCAAACGCCACGCACCAAACGAAAGAAACAAGTTGGAAACAACAATATGTATAGTCAAACAGCACAAAAAAGCAGCAACAGAAGCAGAACATGTCTCGGGTTAATAACGGAGTAACTAATTTTCTCGGGGAAGTGCTAGACCAATCATAGGTGAGCATTGTCAGCGGGATTCCTCCGCATTTTTATGTTCCTGTTTGAACGTTTGAACGCACGTCTTTCCCGGACACAACGCGTAGCTCCTCCCGCCCTGGCACAGAGTTGTGGAGGACGGAGAAGTTCGGGTGCCGGGCGTGCGGCTAGAAAGGAAGAAGAATGGTCAGCGAAGGTCGTGGTGGCGATGTTGTCGCTCTGGCCCCACTCCATTGGTGAGAAAGTACGTAGCAGGACCTGACGAATTTCTGAAACGTGACCGTTAGCCGAGAGCTTGAGACATGATCGTCGCTTCGCACTACACCAGAGTGCGCATCCGTGTCGCACAGCAGTAGGCAGACGCATAAAAATGCATAGCAGTCAAGTCAGTAGCATGGTACGTGGATTGACTTGGCTGGTGCATTCGATCCAACGCCATTCCCTTGGTGTTGTCGCTAGGGTGTCTGTGCATGTTGTACATGTATCATCCCTTGGTTGTTGCTTGCGCGTGCGAGTAAAAGCATGGTGAGCACATACATGAGCACCGAACACCGCAGATAGGTTTTCCAACGATCCCGTCCTGCCGCCCCAGTGGACTAAGGCACCCCACGCGTGCGCGTATCAGCCAGATGGTGTTGCCCGTGTCGTGCCGTGCCTGTGGTATGTTCTCTCGCTGCAGGCGACTAGTAAAGATTGAGCAGCACTGGGACAGCACGATACGAAACTTGGAGGCAAAAGCCGCCGTATCCGTGGTTGCAGCCGAAAGCAACCATCGCAAACAACGCCGAGCGCTCGCGCAGGTGCGTTCAGTCAAGACTTCAAGGTGCGCTCGAATATACGAAAAACGTAAACTTTTCCGGTGAAGGTGCGCGAATAAAAATCTCGTCGGAACTTCCCACGTTATGAGAAATCGATCCACCACGCATATGTGGATTTTGCCCGGTTCGCTGCGCGAGCTGAATCGAACATCTGAGAGTGTTTGTGATACAGATACACACGTTATCGTTGCCTAACGCAAATGTAGAAATACCGTTTGCAACGAAAGAAATCGCCAAACGAGCTGTGTAAGAATGCCTCTCTTCTACCGCACAACGTTAACTTAGCGCAAACGACCCGCCCCCCCGCCTCTCCTCGCACTAACAGCGCCTGCGGGACGCGCGAGATGCGGCTAAGACTGGCATCCCCCTCAACGGAAGGCTCGCGACCATGAAAGCCTCGAGGGACAACCTTATCCGTTTAGGAAGATTGGAGGAAGCCGACAAGGTGCGTGTATGCCAGCGATCCCATAACATCGCGCCAAGCCACGCGTCACGCTGTCGCGGCCTTTTTCGGACCCGGCCTCCGGGAAAGGTTGGCGGAGGCATCCTAGTTGGCAAAAAGGCGGCCAATTGTTCGAGCACAACGGTGCACAAGATTGGCGGAGGCATCCTAGTTGGAAACAAGGCGGCCAGTTGTTCGAGCACATCGGTGCACAGCTTATATACAACGTTCCACCTCGAGACGCGGTTGACCTGAAACAAGGATAAGGTAGTGGGGGAGAGGATAGAAGCGGAGGAGAGGTCCATGCACAAGTTTGGACAAACTTTGCGTTCTGCCTCACATTCCTAAATCACCTGTGATGGGCTTTCATTGATCGGTTTCCAATCAAGTATTTTTATATCGCCTCAGGTACGCAAGAAGTTGGAACCTCTCGAAAGGGGGTTCTGGGCGAAAGCTTTGGCAGCAAACGGCTTTCGCGAGCAGACCAGGACAGAAAAGGACAAGCTGTTGGCGGCGCAGCAAGCCGAGCTGGCTTCACTGAGTCAAGCGCTACGAAGGTAACTTTTTGGTTCTAGACGGCGTGTCCACGCTCCGCTGTGTAGGAGGGTGTGCGTCTGTTGACAGTGCCATGAAAATGTCACACTATGTGCATCGTTGCGCCGCGGGCGTCCTGTTTCTATTAAAATGTCCACACATGCTTGATATAGTTCCCCGTTGTACTTTGGGGGGGGGGGGGGGGGGGGGGTCACCTGCTTGGGGGGTGATACACATACCACGTGGATTTTATGACAAAGAAAACATGTTATCAGGAGCATCTATGACCCATGAGTGGACAATGGCATCATAGCGATCTGGTGGATTCCCGGCAGTTTCGGCCACGGCTTTGCCTCTTTCACGGTAGCTTGCAGGCAATCACACGGTACGTCTGATATACCAAATACCAGTATGTGACGTTTGAGCAGATATATTGCGAACAGCATTCGTGGGGGAGAAATATTGGCGCTTTCAGCTCGAATCAGCATGTTACGGCATTTTGCGGCCTCGAGGAAAACCTTACTCGCGTACCCTTGTCGTGCGCGGTGCCCGCAAGGGAGACGGAGGTGGCGAGGAAGGCGAGGGACGCGGAAGTGAAGGCGCAGCGGCGCAAGAACCACTGCAGCAGCGACGACGTTTGGAGCGTCTGGTCCGCCGCAAAATCCGGAGAAGTTGACAGGTCGGTCGGAATCGCCGGAACGATTAACCCCTCATCTTACAGTAGGTGTACATGGGTATTGTGGGAACCGCTCTGTGTGTCCCTTCCAAGGTCAGGTTTCTGCGGTTTCATAATACGACCCCGAGAAAGAGAGGTGAGAAAGCAATGAAATGTAGGAACGTCGAGCGAAGCAAAATATCCACCCGATGAAATGACGACGGTTGTATTCCTATGCCTAAGGACACACGCGTTGTCGGTACGACGCTTCGGCGTCAAACCCGAAGCCACCGGACAAACTGCCGCCGTTTTTTTGGTGGAGAAAACCGCCACCCAACCGCTCCCGAAACCCCGCGGGCCCTTGTCACACACGACACGAGATGCCGCCTCAAGCTCCCACACTGAGCATGGAGACAGACAGTGAGACATGAATACCCGACCGCGCCTTTTCCGCCCTTCCGGTGCCGTCAGACTGTCGCGCATGCTGTCGCTGCCCGGGGCGGATGTGGACGCGCGGGACCCTGATTCGGGTTGGACGGCCCTGCACTTCGCCTCGAGGCAAGGAAAGCTCGGAGCGGTGAAGATTTTGATAGAACGGAAGGCCTTTATTGGTGCGAGAGGACCGGAAGGAAGAACCCCGCTTCATCTCGCTGCAGGATGGGGAACCTATGAGGCGAGCATCCACGCGTTGTAGGTTCGTCTTGTAGAAGTGTCATGTGGGTGAAAGATACAGGGGCGCGTCTCTCGATCATGCGTATCTAGCGATTGAGTTTCTGCTCCATGAAGCGAAGATGGCGAGAGAGTCCCCCATGGCCACTTGCTATTGATTTGCACCCGTCGCTGTGATAATAAGTAGAAGAATATGCCGACGGTTAAGCGCAAAGCGAAAAGGAGGGGCCACACAGCACACGGTGCACCAAAGTAACAAGTACGACGAGGAGGGTGCATCTCGCATTGACCGCCTAGAGCTGGGGGTATTGCAGCTTGCAGACGCCTCTGGTAGGAACAGGCCACCGATCGGCACATGGCTCAGTTGTGGAAACCCCACCATCGGATTTAAATAAAAACGGCGTTTTTTCTTCTTCCACGCGTACGATATTGGTGCTGACAAAGAGCGTCAGTGAACCTCTCGAGCGACCAACACGATCAACTCGAGTCCTCCCACCCCGCCCCACCCCTGCTCCTCGCCGCCCTGTCTCCTCTATCGCTGACACAAGGTGTGCTTTTCCCTCCTACAGGCAGGGGCAGACAAGAACGTGCAAGACCGGGGTGGACAGACTTCCCAACAACTCGCCGAGTCCAGACGACGAGGAAAAATCGTTGCAGCCCTCGAGCGTTGGCGACCTATGGGGCTAACGGCCACCCAGACACAGGAGATCAAAATGTCTCGAGAAGAAGGGCCCGCACGGTGCGGAGGCCGACAACCGTGTGGTCGAACCGCTTTCGGGGCTGTCTCTATTGCGTCGTATCTTTCGGGCGCTTTGGGCTTGGGCATTTAATATGGATTTATTTGTAGGTGCTCTTCTGCGACAAAGTTGACGACGGCTGTGCATGGTGCAGCGGATGAACCGACCAACGTTGGGTAGATGGGATCGAAATCTGTATAGGCTGATAGGCGCGTATGGCTCTTCGCACTGATTGTCATAATACCCCTCCATACGGAATTTTAAGGATCGTCTGGTAGTACCTTCTGGTATCACAAAAGGTTCGTTCCACAGTAAGCATCAACACACTTAACTGCAAGGATGCCCATAACTCGTCGATCACATAACGTTGCGCAGTCCGTGGGAGGTCGAGGCCGACCCCGCGATCAGGGCTCAGCTGAGGGCGTTAGACATGAAAAGGGCGACTTTTGGGGAGAACCACGCAGGTACAAGGATCACCCTCGGCAAGCTCGCCGGCCTGTCCCACGCGGCCGGAAGACTGGAGGTGGGAGGCAAGAAAAGGGGACAGTTGTTTGGGGGCATAGCCTGCCCAAGCCTGTGATAAAGGGTTTGAGGGGGAGGGGGGAGCGGAGGGGAATCCTTGTCGCTGCAGAGGCTCAAGAGTTATTTTAAGGTGGCGGCGATCGTTGCGGTCAACGGTTGCTGCAAATACAGAACGAGTATTTGCCGAGTTGTAGGCGTCGCCCGATGCTTGCAACGACGCAAAGTCACCCCTCACTCGGCGTCACGAAATTGCACAATTCACCGAAGTCACAAGCCTGACGCCCAGCGCGGTTGTCTTGTCCACGAACGTCACCAGGACGCGAAACAGCATCTGCAGCAGCTCCTAGAGCTCCTGAAGGACCGTGCTGCTGACGATCCGAAGGGTTCGTCGTTAAGTGTTACCGTTGGATCACCCCCGCCGGAAAACTATGGTGCCCAAGCCGTGGCGATGGGAAACCTGGGTTTGGTGTGCCGAGAACTCGGAGACGCCGAAGGAGCGTCGAGGCTAATGGAGGCGTCGCTTGACTCGGCTTTGTCCGCTGCTTGCGCTTCTGCAAGGTGAAGGAGTAGCAAAGCTAGGCTCTAGTGGCACTTGCGTGTCTAATTGGTTGAGCGTTGAGAAATCGGAACAATCACAGTAGAAAGCGCGCCGGAAAACAGCGAGTTTTTCCAGAGTTCTCCCTTCGTTTGAATGTGCTTTTGTCGTGTGCTTCAGCGCCCTGAGATGTGTGGAATCCCTCTTTACCCAGCACCGTGTGGAATGCCCAACTTCTCGTCCGCGGAGCGAAGAGACTCTTCGCCTAACCGCAGCGCAGCCGTAACCAACTAATTGCACTTCACGCACACATCCGTCCCCACAAATGCCCTGTGCTAACTGACCGGGGGTGCCAGGAAAGACGCAACGGCAAAACGCCTGGTGGATGTTGCCACCCGGAATCTCGGGCTTCATTTCCTGGCGGAGGGAAATGTGACAGAAGCGCGTCCCCTCTTGCGCGCACACCTCAAGACCTATGAGGAAACCCTCCGATCGGACATGGTGGGGGGTAGCGAGAGCGTGGACCTCATACCCCCGCTGACGCTACTATCTTACACCGACATGCTAGCAGGTATGAAATGTGTCCTTGTCTCGCTGCTCAACGCGGACAGACTGATCCAACGACAAGTGCAGGTCTTTTGGTTCCCGTTGGAGGGGTGTAGGTGAGGCGATCCGATTTTTTCTGCCGCCCCTTGCATTTGCGAAACTTGACGCGACGTTTCCAATGGTACAGCAGGTCTGGTCATCACGTGAATCATCCCGCCCCACGCCACACTGTTTTGGACTCCGCTGTTTTGGGATAACCGCGTTTACTGGCAGGTGATCACGTCACCGCAGCCGCCAATGCCGAGCGGGCCCGAACCATCGCCGACAAGCATCGGTTACACAGTAAAGCTCGCCTAGCATATCTTACCGACGACGTGGACGACTCGTCGGAGGGCCTTTCAGACCCAATCCCTCGCTTGGAATGGATGGGTGTGCAACGGTTTACGGCCGGAGATCACTCCTCAGCCGCCGACTTCTTCGCACAGGCACGGGAGCTCGTGCTCCAGCGCCTCAAGGGCCAGAAAAGGTCAAGCAGAAAGGGCGGTGTTCCTGCTGCTGACCCCGAGGCATTCCATTCGCGAGGGCGAGCAAGGAGTGAGGGGCGGTCTTCGGCTGTAGCAGCCGCTCACCCCCTCGGTAGCAAGGTCAGACCTGAAGTTGAGCGACCTGTGGGGTTGGGTTCAAATGTTGGTGGTGAAACTGACGGAGAGGGTCAGGCGGGGGAGTTTCATCCGGAGGCGATGCGACTGGATCAGTGCATGGCGGTAGCTATCTGTCGGCAAGGACCCGCCGCTTTCTAGCGCGGATAACAAACGGCGATCGATTTAACGGTTCCCTGTTCTTTGGGGTCCCCAGCTAGCTTTCTCCCGCTGTAATTTTACACAGCGGTGTGTTTCGTTGTAGTCCCTGTTGTTCGCAGGATCCGTCGTTTTCGACTGTCCTCTGCGGTCATGAGGGGAGACACGCCGGTGTATTTTTCCTTGCCATAGAACATGGTGCGCACGTAAGTGTTTTCACCAAGGTTACGGCACCGCTCACTTTTTTCGTGCTCTGCACCGATAAAAGACTTCAATCTGTTGACACATTAAAATGCCGTCTAGGATACCGTGTTGCCTGTGTTTCTTCGTCGATCGAGTTTGTACATGTCGCACTCACTGGCTTCTTCGCGCTATCTCCTCGTGCAAGCGTTTGATACAGTGCGTATGTTTGTGTTGCTGGGAGAATTCCCCCCACAATCTGTTTTCCTTCTCTTAAAAAACAGAATCCGCCCAAACGGGCCATGCCGGATCTACTTCACTCTCCCATAGCGCAGCTCTGCCTACATATCAAGCATATATTACCAACCACGTTCGCCTTATTGAACAAAGGCAACACGGGCTGCGTCCCTCAGGTCTCTACCGATCTCAGCGATGCCAAGCCGCTTACCGACCCCCACGCCAACCGAGAAACTTCACGCGCCTATCGAAACCGGCCTCACGCGTCACCCCCGCTCCTCGCGGTCTTCCCGGCGTTGCGCGGCAGCCTCCATGGCACGTGCGGGCAAGCGGTGCGTGACCGGCCTCCCCTTGTACGTGATCGTCTCCCCGAGATCGTACCACGCCGCATCGCACACCTCCGCGCACTTCCCCACCAGCTTCGAGTCGATCGATCTCAACCACGTTAGCACTGCCTCAGCGTTTTTCCTCCGCGTGGCTCCCTCCAAGAGCTCCGCGCTGTCTGTTGTATCTGTTATGTCCGCCCCAGACTCGTCTTTCCTTTCCCCAGGTTCAATGGGCTCGTCGGAGATGTCGGCGTCACTGTTGGCAACGTTGGGACCAACATTGGAAACTTCTTCGGTGTTAACTTCGCATTCGTGGCTGCTCGCGGCTATTTTCTGCCCGTCGTCGGCACGACCGTCTTCCTCCTGCGCCCCGTCTCGGAGAATCACTAGGTTGGTGCAGGCGAAGTCGATCCAGCAACCCAGGCTGAATAGCTCCTCTTCGTCAGCTTCAGAGAACATCGATGCTGCTGACATCGGCTCTCCGTCGTCTTCCATCCGGTGCAAAAAGTCGACAACCTTGAAAAAAGAAAAAAACGAGGCGTGCGGGCGCCATCGAAACCCACCGTGACATATCGCAGCAACGTACAACACCATACGTTAGTAAATAATTGACACCACATCAACGAAATCTTCATGAATATTTATTCAACACAAAATACATATGGGCGACCTACTTCCATTAGAAGCACTAGTGAATAATTGACACCACATCAGCGAAACACATCATGAATATCTGGATTCGACATGAAATACACATGGTCAACAAACTTTCTAATGGAAGCACTAGCAGCACAAATAGACAGTTTTTAATTTCATGCGGCGCTAAAAATATATTTTCTTTGGCCATTTTTTTTGGGTTGCTTCATCGTTTCGGGACAATGTACGTCGAATTATACGTCCAACTTGTTTTGAAGTATTAATGTTAGCGTAAAGTTGTTGCTGTTTTCTCCGTCGTTGAATGGCGCACCTTCTCTCTCAGGGGGACGGCCTTGCCGGCTACCTCGAGATGCTGCACCATCGCCGGAAGCTCCAACGCTCGCTCAAGGGTTGAATACTTCTGCAGAAAGTCGAGTTTCATTCGGACCGGTACGAACAGCGCACTCCAAGCTGCCTCCAGTCGTGCCTGCCAACAGCCGGACATTCATTAAGGGAGGAGGGGGAAGGGGGGGGCGACGACGGAAAAACGGCGTGTTGTGATTTATTGCGCGTGAAAACGGCAGATACGGATTGCTCTAGTCTAGCACTTTGAGCACTGCAGCCGGATCAGGGACGGCGTGTGAAGGACGAGGTCTTGAATTGAAGAATAGCATGCCGGGTTGAGGGTTTGTGGGGTCGCGTTGGTTATATTGACCTACCGGCTGGCCGGAATCATATTTTTTTGTTGGTTATGTAGAACTACCCACTGGCCCACGTAGTCGACATTGACAAATGCCGATTCGGTACGCACGCAAAGGGCGCGTCGAACGCCGGAACACCTGAGCGGAGCGCCAGACAATGACCGATTATATTGACGAATACAAATAGCATTAAATGGCCACAACAGAATTGGCGGGGGAAATAATGGGGTATTTTTAGAGGTGTCACCTAATATGGGGACCGACGGCGAGTACTTCTCGTCTATACAAAAGAACTATGTGACGCTGTTTTATCGGGAAAACAACTTATCCGGGGCACAGGGGGGGGGTGAAACAATGAAACAGTTTCCTCGCCTAAGGGAGACGATATCGGACAAGCCAACAACTCAAAGAACGTCTCGACGCGCAGTGGTAGTCCACGTTACTTGTCGTGATAACTCGTTGGTTCCGCGCACCTGTAGCTCTGCCGAGTTTGAGCCGCCCTCCAAGGGCGCCTTGACGACGCGCTGATGGTCTGTTCCACACCTGGAACCGGCAAACTGCCGACCTTTCGCTCCGCCCCACCCGATCTGGCCGTCGATGCTGGAGAGGATCCCTCGCAAGTGACCACCTCTACTACGGCCTCCCTCTTCGTCTCCGTGGGAGGCCTCACCAGCAAGTTTGGCACCTTTCCCTGCTCGACTGGCGAAGGCGTTGGGAGTGCCCTGGGCGGCCCTGCGCACCGCGCTCTCGCCCCCCTGCATAGATTCCAGAAATCCATTGGTGCGACCGTCGCCAATCCCGTCTCTTTCCCTTGAGCGACGGCTTCGGGTACCAACGACCTCTGAGTTGACAGCAGAGTGATTACCTTGCTCACCACTTGACCCTCGAGTTGAACCTGCGACGCTAGGCGTCGACATTAATCCCTCACCAATGAGTCCGCGGCGTCGAGTTTCTTGGGCTAGGGCCGTGTGCCGCCCGACAACGTCGATTACTTCGAAATCTGGCTCAAGAAGGCCCGTCGTGTTAACCCCTACCGAGAACAGGGCGTCGCCCGCCCTTCCCCCGCTGTGGCCGGCCTTATCGTAGTAATTTTTAAAGTGCCGGAAAACCTCGTCTCTCTTTGAGAGGTCGTTAACGACGCTGCCGCTGCTGCTATGCTGGGCCTTCCCTCCTCCCGCGGACTGGTTTTTCCATTTCCCTTTATACCCGCCGCTCTCTTGCCGGTGAGCCAGGTCAGACCGCGCCTTCATCTTTGGCCATTCCGACCGAAACTCGTCAAGCGTGAGCACATGACCCACATCTTCGTAACCGGGGATCCCGACGAACTTGTCCGCCGCGGGTGCGAGCGAACTCGCTTCGTCGGTGGATAGAGCGCCGCTTTTGTCGCTCTCTTCGCCCAGAAACCCACTACCATCGCCATTGGTACGCCCCCCCTTTTCTCGGCGAGAAGAACCGCCGCTGCGAGCTTCTCCCGCCGCCCGCTCGCCACCCTTTCCTAGAGTCGCCCCGTTTCCCCCTCCCTTCCCCTCCTGCCCGTGCCTCTTGCTCGCGTAGCAGTCACCGCCTGCCGATCTCAACGGCGTGCCGTCGTGACCATCATCGGTCGCGGGTGTTCCTTTCGAGCTGTGCAGGGCATCATAGTGCGAACTTTCTTTTGATGAAGGCCTCAGGCTGTCGGAGGATAGCCTCACACTGCAGCCAGATTCGTTGTGTGCCCGAGCTGCTGCTGCCGCCGCCAGCGCCGATGCTGGCTTGCGGCGAGTGCTAGATGAGGGCGTGTTGGGAGAACCGGTTTTCGACCTGGCACTGTCCGCCTCCTCCGACATCTTGGCCCACACGGCGTTTTCAATCTTGGTGAGGTCAACCTTGCTGTTGAGATCTGCCCAGAACTGAGTGTGTACCCTGTTACAACACATAGCATGAGTCGACGAAAACGTTGTAGAATGTAGTGGCAAAACCCCGTTGTCCCTTGACGGAACTGAGAAAATGCCGTGGGAATCCATTAAGTCTACGTAGAAGACAATACACAAGAATGAGTTGCAAGCACACACGTACTACGAAATGCTCTTCGGGGAAGAAAACTCCTCCCCGCACAATGTTTAGAACATAAAACAAATAGTCTATAGTCTATACCATATACACCTCTAAAACTGCCTCGCGTCAAGAAGCAAAACATACATATATATATAGCGTACCTATGCGCGTTTGCTTCAGGGTGGAAGATGCCGGTCTGGTCCAACAATTCCTGTCGCCGAGTGTACCGGCGTTTCGCGCCGTAGACGATCCTTTCCACCGCCTCCTTCACCCGCCCTTCGAAGGCAGCCTTCTTCTCGGTGGTCATTCTGGCCATCTTGCGCGCTACTTGTGGCTGTAGGACGCGCCTTTCCGCCGCCCCGATATCGGCGGCACGCTCCTTGCTCTTCATCAAGGCTGCGACTGTCTGGCTTAACGAAACGCGAAGGCATGATGCATGTAGCCGCGAGACCAGAGGTTGGCTTTCATTTCAGGCTTACGACTGTCTCGCTTAACGAACTGCTAAAATGCCATGGAAAGCAGAGATGCAAAATGTTGTTACGGATGGTGCATGTTCGCTGGTATATAGACTATGGCGGCAGCTTCAAACTAGTTCGAGGTTCCGCGGGGATAGCAATCTCAACGTTGGGTGTTTAAGTGTATACCGGTACGTGCATCACATGTGATGCATCATTGTCTGCCAGCTGTTCGCAGCGCGCAAGGCCGCTGGGCGAGCAAACAAAGCGTTCAGGCATACTGCTGTGCGCATGGTCGACATTCGTTGAATATTACCTCCACACTTTTTCATCACGATCGTACATACGAACGACGTGTTTTTCGAACTCTGTTATCACCATAGTTTTGGCCAACGGACAACGCAGCAGAGCTTCAGTTCCGATAGAAATAGAATATCCTTCCGTAAAGGAGAAGCACGTCTTCTGTGACCTGTGACTCTTCGCCAACCATTGCCCAGTTTCCCCTCCCCACGCCTTGACAATTCAATAGTGCCGCGTCCGTCTGTGGTACCGTTGAACTGCTTACAGCACCTCTACTACGCTAGGAACGTTGAGACGCGGTCTTCTCGGGTTCGCCCTTTCCGTGATGACATTTGTACTGCAGCCAACGTGCGGCGGACCAATGGGGGGAGGGGTTCTGACCTGCAGCCAATACAATCAATACTTCTGCGAGTGCATCGTTTAGGCGCCGTGTGTAGTTGAAATGTCGATTCGCACATTATCTGCCTCGGTAGTCTGTGACCACTCTGGGTGCGTGCTGGATGTCGTTCGATAAACCACACGCACCCAGAAGAACGTACAGGTACAATAGTGGTATACGTTCGACGAGTACTCATACGGATATACCCTTTGCCAAAGCCAAAACGAATCTACCTCCTGCTGAAAACCATAACATTTCCTACGAAAGCATCTGACGCATTGGCTGACTAACCTCCTTGACATGATCAACGGATTCCATGTTCTCCTTTGTCACGCCCGTCGTGCTCAACGCCATGACTTTCTGCTTCAGTATCGCTCGAGTCTTCGAGCTGCCGACACTCGACCGCGAATTGGATTTGAACAGCGCGGCCCGCTTCGCCCATATGTCCTCGGGCTCATACACAGCGCGGCCGTTCTTGTCTAGCCTGCAGGTGGGGTAAATGTTGGCCTGCCGCACGGCGTCCATACGTATGGCGTGAGCGAGAGGTGATATGGGCGACCGTCGCCATCTTCGCTTCTCGGTCGACATCGTTCGCTCTCTCCCTCCCGAGTACGATCACGATCAACTTCCAGCCTCCTCCTCGTGTTTGTTTGAGGTTGGACGGCAGTCCCAAACATTTTCGCGTGGTACAACAGCAACACGAACACTACCAGCACATCATCGTCAGGCTCTACGACTAGGGTTGTATCGCGCTGTCTGAGTTTCGAGTTCCGATTGCTTCCACGAGTATGACATGTTGTTCACAACGTGTTATAATATGAATATCATACGTTGAATCGGCGTTGGTTTGGCGACAAGAGGGAAGGGAAAAATGCGGCCTAACTGTTATTGAAACTGCCGTTTGCTTCCAGGATTTTGATCTCTCGTGCGGGCACAAACAAGCCTGTGAGGCGGGAGGTGGGAGAGGCAGAGAGGCAGTGCCCAGAGCGTGCCGGGTAGCTTGCAGACCGTATCCTATCTCCGGCCCACGCTCGAAGAGGACCAACAGGAGGCGGTGAAGCACTGCCTCTCTCCTGTCTCTCTACCGCACTGCAAGGCACGCTAGCTGGAGCGTACATAACGGCCTTTAACGGCCGTTTTCGTGGAAAAAAACAAGACTCCGACAGCACGAGGAGGGAAGAGGCACTCAGCAAGCAGCCGCAGTAGCGGGAGCACATAGGACAGGGCTTGGGCATCCCCCGTGCTCTGGCAGGGCAGGCCTTAGATGGAGTGGCCGTGAAGAGCGGCCTGTTGTATTTGAGGACTGCTGTGCTTGGCGGGGCGAGCCAACGCTGCTGGGTGAAGGAGGGGCAACTCTTGCATGGGGAGGTCCAACACCACTAGCGGTGAGATTGTGTTGTATACCAGGTACAGAGTATTATCCTGTTCTGTTGCTCTTGGCGACCATACGTACACCAGCATACAGCACACACAATAATTGTGTTTTTCTGTTCTTACAGAGTACCAGGTAGTTTTAGTAGTGAGGCATCGATGGGCTGAATGGGCTATCATCTGTGAAAGGCGGCTCTCATCGCGAACAGCTCTCTCTGCCTGCTCTTGCCTGCTCAGCACTGCTCAGCAGTGAAGCTAGATGTGACTTGTCGCTGCGAGCATGTGGCGCTCTTGCAAGCGCAGTGCCCTCTTCTGCAGTGCTTCAGGGGTCAGCGTTCTGTGTTTTCACAGGTTCAAGGCGCAGCCAATGTGCGAAGAAGCCTGCTCTAAACCGCGTGAACTCGGAGCTCGGCCGTCGGAGTACGAACTCTCACTGCTCAATGACACGTATTATACGTATCGTGAGTCCTGTCGTAGGTTCTTGAATATTTCAATACGGGTGTATGTTACTATTGAAAGTACGAGGATGAGTACGAGACAATGGCATAGGCAGTCAAGTTGTTGTCTCGCGCATCTCTGTAGAAGTGGTGGGGTCATACTCGAGAAGTTATGCCCTCCACGGTCGCCACTCGGTAGTTCTCGGTAGTTGAAGGTCTTGGGTAGACCTCCGTGACCATATTGTTATTAATAGTCTAACAATAAAGCACTTAGCAGGCCTTCCTGACTTCACACGCGGCCACGCCAACTGAGGAGGGTTCGGTGTGATGCATGCTTTACTGCTTGCTGCTATGCTGTATTTCCCTTGTTGCTTTGTACCCGTGCGCTGTTATTTTTCGTGGTGCTGTTGCTGCAGTCGTGCGTAGTAGTCTGCTCGCGCGGGCGGAACGATCGGTTCTTCAATACACCCCTTGGTCAACGACTGCTGTGCCTACAAACAGCAGCAAGAAGTGGTCAAGACAGATAAATGACGACAGCAGCAGTATAATTGTTCGTATGTTCTACCGGATATGGTTTACTCTGTGCCATGAACAAGGTACTTGCTACGTACCAGGTACCTTGTATCTGGTGATGGTACGTGTTTTCGAGAACTGCTGCGTACCTCGTGTTCGTACCGTACAATACAGCAGTATCATACCCGTATTCATACACGAAGTATCATGCATACGCGGGTATAATGATGATACGTACTGGTAAACGAATGGCATGTGGTTGCTTGTACTACAATGTTTCGTGCACATATAAAATGTATGATTCCACAGAAAAACTAAACCACACCTATTAAGCATCATATCGGGCACGCATTTATGCATTCGCCCTCTGATTACTCGGTGCTTCCGAACCCTGAATGCTTGAATCCAGAACAACGGTTATTCGCGTCGACAATGGAAGCACGATAACCAATGGGCCTTGTCTAAGCGCGTCTTGCCAGCGCACGCCCTATATACTCTTACTAGACCCGACCTTCCTGTCCCTGGCACGACCACCAAGCAGGCAGGTACCTCGTGAGGGCGAGCACGCCGGCAGACCTACTAAAGTACGGTAGACAAACGGTTACGAATACTACCGCTGCGAGGTACACAGAAAAGTACACACGCCCGCCGGCGACAACGCTAACGCTATATTCCCGACGTATTTGGCAAATTGTCATCTCTGCGACAGTCTGTGGGGGTACTGTTCCGATACCAGAAGTTCACACCATACCACGCCAAGCCACACCGCCCTACACCACACAACACCACACCACACCACACCACACCACACCACACCACACCACACCACACCACACCACACCACACCACACCACACCACACCGCACTACACCACACCACACCACACCACACCACACCACACCACACCACACCACACCTCACCACACCACACCACACCGCACCGCACCACACCACACAACACCACACCACACCACACCACACCACACCACTACACACCACACTTGTCGTTAAAAACCGCCTTCCTCGTGTATGGATCGCCGGTATCAGCGGACACCTCGTTTCCACCCGTAAGCTAATCCCGTCCCAAAACCCAATACGGCCGCCGCCGCCGCTGCTACTACTGTCTGCGTATTACGTTTCTCTCGCAGGGTAGTTAGAGCACCCGCCTCGCGCCGGACCATGCTCGCTGCCGTCGGCACCGGCGGCGTCGTCGGCGGAGAGGATGGCCGGACACTGTCCCCCCCTCGTCAGCCGGACGAAGAGGGGGGCAAATCAGCGCGAGCTATCTGCAACGGCGGCGAGGACGACGGCGGCAGTTCCGGCAGCCAGGGCGGCTATAGCAACTCTGACGTCGACGGCGAAGAGGGCGACGAGAGCACGCAAATCGACGCCAACAGCGGGGAGTGGAGCGACACGGCGAGCTACGTCAGCGATAGCGACGGTGATAGTCATTGCAGCGGCAGGAGCAGCGGCCGCGATGGTGTCGCAGTGGGCCGAGACCGCAGCGGTGGCGGCGATGGCGGGGGCGGTGCGGGCATGGGCGGGGGCCGGAGCGACGAGTCCGCGGGCATCGGCACCGGCCGGACCGGGGCCAGGAGAGCGGATGGGAGCGGACGCGCCGGATGGAGGGCCGAGCTTGGTGTCAATAGCGTTGTCGTTAGCGCTGCCTCCCCAACGTCCGCGGGAGGTGCTGGACCGTCCTCGTCTCGCCAAAAAAACACCGGCAGTTCCCCGATGTTGCGGGGGGTGCGAAGTCGAGGACGTGGGTGCGCTGGTGCCATGCCGCTGGACGATAACGAGTTGGCGACTTCTCTGTCCTCAGGAGGTGGCATCGACGACGACGACGAAGATGACGAAGACGACGACGGCGACGATGCTGACGATGACGATGACGACGACGGTGACACCGATGATCCCCTGGAGCCAATCCCAGGGGAAGTGAAGCTCGTGCCCAGCATGTTCCCCGACCGACCGCCGACGGTGTTCTTCGAGTACCCCAAGGAGTTGGGCATGGCGAGGTTCGACAACGTCTGCTATTCGGAGCCGCTCGGAAGCCGGCGACTATTGTTCAAGTGCCATTGGGAGAGAAATAGCGTGAAGAACGCTTTCTATAGGGCGGGCTTCTCGCGCACGAAGAGCACGCTGTCGTGGACGGCGTCGTGGGGCAAACACCCAACACGAGAAGGGTTTAGGTACGCGCGTGATGGCCGGTTATTATATCGGGGAGCGGTGGCGTGCTAGTGTTTTTTGACGCGCGAGTGTATCGGGTGCTTGGCGCGTCCGTAGTGCCTTCGTTTCGTTGTGAGTCTTGGGGGGGGGGCTTGGCGTGTTACACAAGGTGCGTGCGCACACGCCCACTCCGGTAGAATGGAATGTTTTTTCCACTTTTTTTTTTTTTGTTTTTTCTCACCTGTTTTTCCTACCCGTGGGTGGGGACGCATTACTGCAGGTGTCCCACGTTACGCTTGCTTCGAAGCCGCCAATCCAGTCGAAATGCCGTAACTGTTAGAGGTATGTTCGGCGCGAACCATGAGATAAAGTCGGACGTCATTGCCATTGGGCGCTCGTTTTTTCCGTAACCGTGTTTCTTTTTTCTTTCCACCTAGACCCAAAGACCCGTCGGTACCCATGTCCACGATAACGACCGCCCGCCCCACCCTGCTCCGCTCTTCCCGTACCCTCTCCGTATTGCCTCCCTCAATCTTCCACAAGGAACCTGAACCGTTTCCAGAAGGTGAATCACTTTCCGGGGTCGTGGTGCATTGGGCGAAAGGACAGACTCATGCGCACCCTGGCCCGACACAAGCGAGAGGTCAGCAGCGCGGCTTCAGCGGCGGCTGCGGTGGCTGCGGCCGCAGCAGCGGCTGCAGCCGCGTCCACGACGGCGGGTGTTCCCAAAGGGTTCGGTGGGGGCGGTGGTGGGCGGGCGGGGTTCAGGTTGGGGAACTCGCCGGGGTCTGGCGCGGGTTCTCTTGATGTCACCCCTGACGGGTTCATCCTTCCAGCGGATAGGTGAGGATGAGGAGAGCGGAAAAGAAGGCGCGGGAGGGCATATTTTGTTGTTGTGCGGAGATTTATTCAAGGCCTGGAGCCTGCTCGCGCTATCGCGGCGGCTCCCGAGCACAAGACTCGGAGCATTCGAGGTGCAAAGATGTTATGTCGCCCCCCCCCCCCCCCCCCTCCGCTGAGACCACGGCACTTTGTCCCCGCTGTTCTTGCCGTCCTCGGCTAGATTGTTGTCGTCATCCGCGATGCACCGAACGAGGATTCGAGCGGCGAATGATTAATTGTCCTTCCCCGTGCAGTCGTGTGGCCACCCTCTCTGATTCACGACCGACCGACCGTCTTGACACCGATAGAAATGACTATTGTTGAGGACGAAATACTTGGAATTAGTGTGGAGCCGTTCTAGTAGTATCAAAGGGTTTACTGGCCGGCAGCAGACAGCGTTCAAGCGTTGTTTGTTAAAGTGTGTCGATTTCGCCCTCACCGCGGTCGGTCGGGGAAGCGGTCTTGCGTGTTCTTGTGCCGTACGTCGAACGCGCCATAGCACTCCCGCGTAGACAGCGACTTGAAATAGTCGTGCGTATTATGTCTTGCTAGGTTATTATTTTCCCTCCCGACTTCGCAAGAGGCCAAGACGCGTTTGGTAAGTCCCTCGACCGTCGATTTTGAATCCGGTGGTCGATTTCGATCGTCTGCTTCGATTTCTGATTATGATGCCGACTGTCGATTCCGATTGCCGATACCGATTGTCGATGTCAAATCCGGTTGTCGCTTCCGATGATCAATTCCGATTGTCAATATCGATTGCTGATTCATGTTGTCGATTCCGATCGATTGCCGGTACCCATTGCTGATTCTGATCGCCGATTCCAATCGCCGATATCGATTGCCGATTCGACGTAGCCCCAAAAATTACGTTGTTTCTTCCGTTGCGACCGGATCCTTGCGCTTGTCCCAGACGGGCATGGCTCAAAGCGGTCGAGGAAGAGCCGAAGGCGATCTGGATCGTGAAGCCGCCGGCCAGCAGCTGTGGAAGGGGGATCCGCGTGATAAACAGGTCCGCCGTCGGCAGCGTGAGCAAGTCGAAGAAGTGCCTTGTGCAGGTGGGTACCTAGGGATTTTTTCTTTCTTTCATATATTCGATCGAGGTGGAGAGATGTCTAATGCAACACCGACATTTCAAGAGCCGACTGCGTTTTTTTTTTAGCCCCCCTGACCGGTAGATGTGCAAACTCCCCATCAGCACGGTGCGGTGTTCTTAACGGACAGTTGGAGGACGGCGGTTCCCGTCGATGCAGGGTGCATGCCGGGGAGGGGGGCGGCGGGGCGGAGTGGGCGGTATGGCTTACCGCTCTGCAGGGTCGCGATCGTGGCGTGTGAGGAGGTACTGGCGGGAATGCTCGGTCAGCGTACTGTACGAGCGCCCAGTTAATGTTTTTTTTTGTAGTGGTGGCATGGCTGGTCTGACCCCAGCCCATTAACTCTCCGTTCGCGTGCTTTAGGCCTCCGGGTGTGTTTTTACGTCCCTATGTATTACGTCCTCCGCCATAGACAAAATGGACGCCCCCCTGTCGGCGTGTCGCTTCGTACAGCACGGTCACCGTACGAAAAAGAGGAAATCCACAAACAAATGCCAGAAAGGAAAACACACAGACAAGCACACCATTCGTAATCCACCAATCAGACTAACGCTAAATCTTACCAAACGCGCGCACATTCGCACTAACGAACGATGTCAACGGGGGAACAAAAAAAAAACGCAGAGGTACATCCACAACCCCATGCTGATCGATGGAAGAAAGTTTGACCTCCGGCTGTACGTCCTGGTCACGAGCATGGAGCCGCTGAGGGTGTACCTTTTCGAGGAAGGTCTGGTGCGGCTGTCGACAAAGAAGTACAGCCTTAAGAACCTCCGCTCTCGCTTCACGCACCTCACCAACTACTCGATCAACAAGAGGTCGGGGTCTTTCAAGGTGAGAGCAGTCGTAGAGTTTGACGGCTGTCGATGTAGTTTTGTGTGCAGTTGTTGTTGTTGCTATTGTTCTTGAATGTTTTTTTTTGCTCGTGGTGTTGACGGACTGACTGACCGACCGACCGACCGACCGACCGACCGACCGACCGACTGCATGACGGGCTGACTGACTGCCTGACTGACCGACTGACTGACAGACGGACAGACTGACAGACTGACTGACATATTGACTGACTGACTGACTGGCTGAACTGACTCGCCGACCGACTGACCGACCGACCGGCCGACCAACGGGCCGACCAACCAACCGACTGTCCGTCGAACTGAACTACTGACGTATGGGCGCGGCGGGGTTCGCAGGCTCCGGACGACTCCGATGGCCTCGAGGCGACGGAGTCGACGAGCGCAAGCAAGTGGGCGCTAACGTTTTTCTGGAAGTATCTGGAGCAGAGCTTGGGAAAGGCCAAGTCCGAGCAGGTGTGTGTGTTCTCAACATTAACCCTTTTTTTTTCACCGTTTGACACCCAGCACATCCAACGTCCGTGCTGATTATTCGTCTTGGAGAGATTCAAGATCTGTGGCCGCAAACACAATGGCAGAATACATGCCTGCCAGCCATTGCAAAAGCTGCCGCGTAGCTGGCGGAACGGACAACATGGAGCGCCTTTTTGCACGCGCCGCCTATGTTTGCGTGCGCATCGGGGCGTCGGGGCCGGTTTTTCGGTTATCATGTTTTTGTTTGGCTTTTGGCGCAAGATGGCTGTGTCCCTTTTTTCTGGCTGGGGGTGAGGGCCGGAAGTTTGTCGTGTCGTGTGCTGATAGTATAGTGCACTCGGCAGCCGGGAGAGAGGGGGCGATGGCGGGCGTAGTCATAGTGTTTCGCGTCTACCACCTTGCGTACCGCCTTCCGCCGCTTTCAATTTCGCTCGCGCAGCGTTGTTTTTGAGGTTGGTTTTTCCCCAGGATTCGTTCAGGGTGGGGCGGTAGCTCACAGCTGTTGGCGCGTCGACTGCTCTGTGTGCCTTCGGACGTGTCGGGGATCGCAGGCAGGGTGCAGCGACTCTGCCAGCGCGGTTTCTATTTTCACGTACCAGGTACCCAATACCTGACATCCTGGTGTACATTTGATTCGTACCGCGGCTGTGAGAGCGGCGCGATTGTGACAACAGAGTTGTCCGCGTTTTGTCGAGATCAGTGTGCACGTTTGTTGGCAAGGAGACGGCGGTAGCGCGTGGTCTCACCGTCCTCGGGATGCTCGTCGAATGACCCCACGGAGTCCTTGCTTCCTTCTTCAGCTGCGGTTTCACTACGGAGCATGCCCCGCGGGGTAGACCATGTGTTCTTTGGATCAGAGCATCCACGGGGCGTATCGGCGCTGCAGCGGTGGGGGCCGTTTGTTCCTCGTCTCGACCTGTGTGCCTTCTGCAGCGGCTGTTTCACAAGCAGAAGGAGAAGGAGCGGGCTGACCCGTGAATCGCGCAGACAGGATCCGACTGATTCTACGATAGCCCCCCATCAAAACCAGAGTCTCTTTAACGAACGTTTCATGGCTGCTCGACACAAGGAAGGATGCAATTGAAAACAAAGTATCCATATATTTTTGTGCGCAAAGGCCTATCGATCGATGACGTCGGGGAGGGTGTCGAGGGACCCCGTATTGCAGGAGATACGACCGAAAGTTGGTTTTGAAACCGGCGATTTCGGTAAAGGAAAGTTGGGGGGGCTACCGTAGAACGAGTCATCCTCTCATTGATTTGTATCCCACCAGGTATTGTGTTTGCTCGCGCGTTCGTTGCCGAAAAAAATGTCTACCTTCCTCACCCAGGCTCCTGTCCTCTCCGAACCCCTCTCTCGTGTATTTGTGCGCATTCACATTGCGAAAAAAAAAAATGCCCCCTCTTGCGTCTCACTCATGGACGCTTTTGTGCCCACACGCTCTGTTGCATGCTTGTCTGAAAAATCTCTTTTTTTTTTTTTTCTTACTCCATGGCCCCTTTTTATTGGCGCCATACGCACGCGATTGCATAAGCTCACGCGCCGGACAAATCAGCGATCCCCACTTGATGACATAGATATTCCAGGGAAGATCTGTATGATCTGTATGATCTGTATGATCTGTATGATCTGGCTCATGTTACCGTGGGGGAGCCGTACGATCTGACCCATGTTTCTTGGGGTTACATCTGTACTCCATGTAGATCCTGCACAACGTCTCAAAGCGGCAGATACATAATCTGCAAGCAGATTTTCTAGATCGCGATCTGTCGGAGGTGTGACTTTTTTTTTTTCCCCCTTACCGTGTGTGGGGTGCACACTCAATTTTAAATGCAGCAGCTGGCACGACACCCCGGTTACCACCACCTCCCACCCAATCATATTCTGCTTCCCTGCGTGCGCTTACCTGAATGCGCGTCTGCCTCCTTTGACCGTGAGAAAAGAATGACGACAGCCCCCGACGTATAATGTCACCGAACTGAAGGTTGTACCACCGACCGTCCGCAATAAAAGCACCGCCAGATATTTGGTGGGGATACAAAAGCCAGCATGAAAACCAGCGCATATCACTCCGTTTACGTATCGTAGGTGCAGCGGTCGGTCGAAGACGTTGTGCTCCGTACCATGGCTGCGGCGGACGGGGACATGACCACCCACTCCCACCAGGCCACGCGGCACCGTGACTGCTGCTATGAGCTGTTCGGTTTCGACGTTCTCCTTGATGAGCACCTAAAGCCGTGGCTGCTTGAGGTCAACATTTCCCCAAGGTGAGGGTGGATGGGTCACAGCGCGAGGCCCTTTGCTGAGCCTCTCTGATGCGATGCTTCGTGTATGCTCCATGTACAAGGATTTTTCTTCAGTTTTGTGCTTTGGTTTCTTTTTGTTTTTCATGCGTTCTAGATTGTTTGGAGCCTCTATAGGGTGGCCACATGCTAGATTTTGGCGATGAGTTAAATGTGAGAACAACAACTCCACGTAAATTACCGGCTTCCGGAACCCCTTCATGAGCTCGCTCGCGCTCTGTATGACTTATCCCTCGGGCGTCGACCGATAACTCCGAGCTTTCGAGATGGGACTGGGGCGACTTGCCAGAGAGCGTTCATTTGTGTTCAGTCCTCCGCCATGAGTCTCGTGCCCTTCGCCCGCGGATTCTACGATATGGTGGGTGCACCGCAGGGTAGGCCTTAGGGTAGCACCCGATCGCCCAAGCGGCCCGTATCGCGTTGTTGAGATTTAGCCCTGACCACGATAGTTTGTCCCCTTCTTTGCCCCCCCCCCGCCTTGCGTCATTTCGCAGCCTGTTTGGTTCGAGCGCGCTAGACCGCCGCATCAAAGGCACCCTGGTTGCGGACATCTTCCACCTGGTAGGCTTCCGGCCGTTCGACCGCACGGCCTTGCGGAGGGAGGAGAGAATAGAAGCCAAGCACATTCCCGGGACAAAGAGGGCGACCCGTGCGGTGGCAGGCAGACCCCAGGTGAGCCCCCGACATCCTGCAACAACCACTGCCCTTAACCTCCTCCGTAAATAGCTGCACACTACGTAGTTTTGAGGGGGCACAATTTGATCTGCGGCTGAGATTATAATTATTTCTGCAGTGGGGAATGGGTGGGGTGTTCCCAGGATTTTTGCCGAAGCTTGTGCAAGATGGTGTGTACTCATTTTATGCATGGCCGTAGTCTCAATACCGCATACCTGCAATGTTGGGACGGAGAACGTAGGGATTTCACCGACCAGACAGACCACGCGCGTGCGAGGTACGAGAGAGAAGGGTTGGGGGGGTCGCGATGTGCTGCGCGGGGAGTGGTCGCGCGTGCGGCACGGGTGTTGGACGAGAGGGAAGACATCCTCGCGTTTTGTTGTGTGAGGATTATTGGGGCGGAGGAGGGCTCATTCAGGGATTGATGTGACAGACCAGTTTGTTGAATTCGTTAAGCTATTTGTGTTCTTTCTTCTAACCAGTCGCTGCCACCGCCCCCTCGTGGCCGCCCGTTCCTCCCCCTGGCAGGACGCGTGGCGGCGGTTCCAAACGCCGGCGAGCATTAATTTGGGGGAGCTCGGGGAGGACGAGTGGGAGGTTATCCGAGACACCGAGGACGAGCAGGTGTGATTTTGAAAGCTCCTCCTCGACCCCTATGGCACCCGGGCGTTGAAGAGCTAAGCTTCTACTCTTTCCTAAGGCGGGGACGGGGCTCGGGGCCCGGGAGAAGGGGATGCTGTTGCAAGTGCTCTTCTTTTCATGCCCCCCCCCCCGCCTGTTGTTGTACCCCCCCCTCCCCCCTTTTTGCGCTCTGTTGCTGCATGCACGCATTTGCGCGATCGCTCTGGCCATTGTCTTGGTGTACCTGGTAGAGCTTTTGAGGTCGTCGGTCAAGTCCGCCTCACCACCATGAGGTCGACACACGCCAGGCTGTTCATATATACGGCAATCGTAGCCAACCCATGTTACGATTTGCCTAAATGTAATATTTGAGCTCGTGCCTTGCGACCACGCACCAGACCGCGGCGATAAGTTCACGAGAGACAGCAGACAGCAAAAACAACGACGGTACCGACAACCAAAAACCACGTCACACCACGTCACCATACCACACTGGCGACCACAACAACAACTACACCCCCGCCCCCACCACCACCATTGTTTCCAAGCCCAACCCCCCACCCCCACCCCAGTGACTCCGCAGCACCGGGCAGGACACTTCCGCATCCTCTACCCCACGGCGGAAAACGTCGCCCGCCTGTGGTCAACCTTCCGAAGCCCTCGTTTCCTCAATGGCGTGCTTGCCCGGTGGGTTCTCACCGGAGGCCTCTCGAATCTCAGCAACCGTGCGGACATCGGCCTTATCGCCGAGCGCCTCGCCACGCTAGGGGGCGGCGGGGCTCGCCACGCGGCGAGGGGGAAACTCGCGGGCGGTAGCACCGAATCCGGCGGATGCAGCACGAGCACCAGTAGGGGTAAAGGGAGGGGCTCGGGCCCCAGCTGCGGCGGCAATGCCGACGGAAGGTGGGAGGAGACGACGTCCAACGCAACGACGGTGGTTTCTGGGGGGGGACGCGGGGCAAGGCTGGAGCTGGGCGGGCTGCTCGCCGGAGGGGCGCCGCCACCGTGGCCGGGTGCTGCAAGCGCGCGGCCGGCATCCTCCGCGACCTCCCGCGCGTCTCGTTCGTCGTCCTTGGCGCGGCGACCTCTGTGGCGAGAGACGTCGGCGAGCGCGTCGGCGAGGGTGGCCGAGAGCGGCCCGCAGCGGGCCCCGGACGAGCGGTCCGGCAACGGGAGTCAAAGCGGAAGGAGAAGCGGCAGCGGTGCTGGTGGCGGCGGCGGCAGCAGCGTCCGCGGGGCTCGCGGTGCGCCGTTAAAAGCGGGGTCGAAGGTCCCGCGACTGCAGCCGCGCCGCATCGATAGCAGAGTTGTCGTCGGGCCTTCGCTGCTCACCGTGCGAACGAACCCTCTCTCAGCGAGAAGGATCGGCAGTGGTAACGGCGGCGGTGGTGGCGATGCTCTTGAGGTGGCGCCGAAGGCGTGGCGAGCGTCTTCGGCGTCAAGCTCTCGGCAGTCGACGGGGCGTTCCAACACGAGCAACAAAAGCTTCGGCGGGAGCGTTGCGAAGCTGGGTGCTCCGCTCAGCAGCGGGGTCCGGCTTCCCGTGGACGACAGGAGGGGGTCGAGGGAGTCGTTGTCCTTGCTGAGCGCAACCAAAGGTAGGGATACAGGGAGAAGAAAGCCGCCGCCCCCGCTGCAGCAGGGGAAACAACAGCGGCAGCAGCAGCGGCAGCAGGAGCAGGAGCAGGGGCAGCAGAAAATTCATGGGTCAAGGCGCGCGGGGTTCGTCGGATACCCCGTTGATGCTGCCACTGCTGCGGTCTCGGTTGTTGATGATACTGGTGCCGCTGCTGGTCACGCGCCGGCGGCGCAAGCGGACCTAGGATCTCGCATGACCGACGCCGCGTTTATATCTCCGTTGGGTCACGCGATCGTGGGGAACGGTGCCTGCTTCCCGCGGCCACCGTGCCGAGCAGGGAGGCACGCGGTGGAAAGCGTGGATGGCGGAGCAGTGGACCCTCTGCCCGCTTTCCCAGCCGCGACGCTCCCAACGAGATGCTCGAAGCTAACGGCCACCGACGGCGTGTTAACTCCCCGCTCCGTGTCTGGCGCGGCTCTTCGAACTCGGGTTAACGCGGAGTCGGGCCGGGGCAACAGAGTTAGAGATAGCAATATCGGCGGCAGCAGCAGCAGCGGTGGCGGCGGCGGTGACGGAACCAGTGGGAGCAGCGGTAGCAGCAGTAGCAGCAGCGGAGGCAACGATAGTATTGCCCTCGGCTTGCTGGTGGACTCGCGAGCCCTGAAGGGGGTGCTCGTCGAGCCGTCGGCGCTTAGTTTGCGCGGGGGTGGTGGCGCGCGAGGGCTCCGCGAGAACATGGCGGCGGCGATGGCGGCGGCGATGGCGGCGCAGCCGCCGAGGGATGGCTTGTTTCCGATCTCCATCGCGAAGGGGAGCGGGCGAGCGGCCATGCCATAGCAACAGCGCGCCCTCCTCCCCATTTACCGGTAGACCTACCGCCTCTGAAGAGGAAGCGGACTGTTCATTAGCGACAACCTTTCGCGTTAAACTATTGCTTTTTTTGGTCGCGCTGGATCGAAGGCAGCGCACGGGATGTCCGGCTGCGCGGCCTTATGACGCGGGCAGTGTGTTGATCCATAGCCTCTTACCGGTGGATGTAATGGCGGGGGTAACGGCGGGGGAGTCTCAGCAACTTGGTAAGCTTTTGAGGGCCGGATGGGATGCCGGGATGCCACCCTAGGCCCAGGGTGACCCCCCCCCCCCCCCCCTTTGAACTTTATCTCGTTGGCAGCGCGCCCGTCAGCGACGAGGGGGTCCGCAAGTTGCTTTCGCGACCGACCGACCGACCGCATTTCGGACGGCGCTGCAGGGGTTGCACTTTTTCGGCATGTGTCTGTGCCTGCCCACGCAGCATTTGTCGGGAACAGGGACAAGGACCGGGGGGTAGGTGGTAGGTGGGGGATGCGCATGGCGGGAGGTGAAACCAGGGCCCGCAGAAGGCTTGGGAAGGTTGTAGTGAGTACATGGAAGGGTTATTTTCCGTCCAGAGCGTCGTTTTTGAACCGCTCCAAAGGCTCGAAAGGAAGAGAAAGGCTATTAATAGCAGGCAATTTGTTGGTTAGAAAATAGGGGCCGCGTTTGGAAGAAACACGAATGGAGGCGAGCGGTATATACGTACGGAGAATGAGCGTATCCACGGCTGATCGCGGTAAACACTGCAATAGTAACTAGCAAGTAGCGTAGCTCATGAGCCAATTGCGATGGTGGCAGCGAGCACCAATACTGTTGGTTGACGGCACTCGTGCCCTTTCACGGATAGCCGTCATCGATCCCCCCCACAGAAAATGTAGTATCAGGTAACAAGAGACCTTGACGGACCAGAACTAGACCGTTCGCTTTACGCACCTCTCTCGGCTTGAGGGGCGGTATTGTATTAGATGCTGCACAGCTAGCCCGGTAGCCAGTCCGTACGTGGTATACTCTTGCCTCGCCGTCTGCGGCCACACTCAGTCGTGCACAGGGGGAGGGGCTAGCGGCGGCGGCGGCGGCGGCGGCGGGGTTATCTGTTATGTTCTTTGTTCAGAGAGTGTGTTTTTGCCCATTCGAGGGAAAATCGGAGTCCCTAACGGGGGGGGGGGACGACGCCGGCGTAAGCGCGCGAGTGCATGTTTTGTTTTTTTGTAACTTGTGATGGTGATATCAACATGCTCGATGCTGAAGGTGTATTTCATCGACAGGTGGTGCCTTCACCGTGTGCATCGATGTACTACTCTACGGTGCGTGCTAACCGCTTTTGACATCTTAGGGACGACGGAGGGAAAAAATGTCGCTTCAAATCTGGCGACTACAGCGTCGGCTACACGAAGCAAGCCAGGGCGTTTGGCATGGTTTTCATTTTCGTAAGAGCAACACACAAAACTGTGCCACACGCGCGGCATGGTGATAGTTGTTGTGCTGCGCGTTCTCCCTATATATATAGTCGCTTGATTCGATCTCCCTCACGGTGGTTTTAGTGGTCCTAACAGGTTTATCAATAGTAGTAGTAGCTCCCTAAGGCTCGGCGTTGGGAGTTAGACTTGGGGGTGATCTGGCCCCTTCTTTGTTTTGCTCGCCGTTACGTTCGTCCGTTCTGCGCGGCGATTGATTTCAGCGCGCGCGAAGTAAACAGTGAATGCTCTGGATGATTAGACGGCTCCGTTTTGGTCATTGATCACATGCTTTGAAGTGCCTGGTACCGCGTAGTGACTGCTGCGTTGTAGTTCGTTGCCGGGCGTTTAGAGCCGGCCCCTCACTATACGTGATCTTAGAGTGGACGTTGTAATTTTGGAGTGAGCTGTGTGGGCAGAGTTACGACGTGGTTGTACGTGGATTGTTGATTTTTTTTTTGTGTTTGTACTGCTTTATGTACTGTACAAGGTATGTATGTAGTTGTTTGTCGACTTTTAGGTAGGAACCGTTGTTGCCCTTGTCTATGATACCTTGACACCGCCTGTCACCTGTACGGAATGAATTAGTCACACTTTGCGCTGTTCGCAAACACACACACCAGGCCTATGATACACCTCGTACGATACCCCCAACAAAAGTACTTGAACGCTCTAAACTTTTTTTTTTTCCACTGGTTTTTGTTGGGACTTGGGACGGGGTTTTCCCAGAAAATTTTTCCCAGGATTTTTTTTTTGCGGATTAGCAGCAGCAGCACCATCATCAGCCAGGCGGAAATGAGCGCGATGGCAACGGATGGCGGGAGATATGCCGTGCTTCCTACCGCTTCAATAGGTGTTTTCTCGCCCTCCCTCTTGAGTTTTTATTTTTGTGTGAGTAGACCTATTTATTCCTCAATACAACATACCGTTGTATGGGAGTGTACCTGGCTCAGCTAACGCTTGCACCTTGACTGGGGAGCTGTTCTGAGGTTCATGGGTCGGCTGAGTGGGCTGCATGGGTTGCCGTTGAGCCCGTCGAGTGTACGCTTGACCAAGCACATGTGTTCCTAAAGCGTTTACTCTTTACTTCTTCCTCTCGGGTAATATACTTCGAACTACCTGGTATACAATATTTCTGTCTGTCCGTTTTGTGCAGTGTCTGTCTTGTAGGAAATATCACGGTATGTTTGTTTTAGTTGCATGTGACCGATTTATTATGTAAATTTACCCAGCGCAAAAACGGGACGAGCTCAGGCTAATTCGTGATTTTTTTTTTCGTTTCATGTGCCGCCGCGAGTCGGCCGCGGTCACCGTGCGTGCTGCTGTAGTCTTATTGTTGTGGTGGGCTTTGGGCTGCTGTGTTCGATTTTTCAATGCGTTTTTTGTTTTTGTTTTTTCTTCTTCGGACGCACACGGTCAAACAAAATGTTTTACCTAGCTCAAAATTCCCCACCTAAAGTATAAGTACCAACACTTACCATTATAGTGGACAAAAAATAAGACGCCTACCAATAAAAACTCACCCATATAGTATATTACGAGTACCAACAACGCAGCTTGCAAATATAAGTATTGACCTGAAATTCGTCGAACTCACGGCTGACGTCCTTGAAAGTTATTTATAAAATGCATGTACGAGGCACTCTTGGCCCATTTGTAACTCTAGACTAATACTTCAACATGTCGATGTATGCTGTGCGTGCTACGCAAACGTAACCGTTGTGTATGTTTACGCATACATAGTGGATGCTGTGTGTTTGATGCTGCCATTGTTGGATTATTCTTTCGCCTGTATCGATTCTCTTCATTCTTTCGTGAAGAAAATACCAGTTATAAAATTTACGACAACAGTAGTGTGTGGCGTTGTGTGGTTGGGTTCCTGCATCACCTCATGTTCTCTCAAATTACGAGCAAAAATTATCACGCAGCTTGCAAAGATGACTGTCGACTATAAATTTATCGAACTCACAGCTGACGTGTTTAGAAGGATTCTGTAGAAAATACACGAAAGAGGGAGAAGGCGCATAAACCTTAACTTTTCGTTAACTAACATG
>JABAKD010000104.1:5000-10000 GCA_012845835.1 Undaria pinnatifida | reverse complement strand
AATGGCTCGTCGCTCGAGATCTTGGGATTTATTAAGTTGTCTCTTACCCTGGGTGATATCATACGTCGTATTGATGCACTCGTTATCCCATCGTTAGGGCCTGACCAGATATTGCTTGATAATGATGTCATGTCTCGTTTTGGGGCTATACTCGATTGGAAAAATCAGCGTTTGACTTTCTCGTCTAGTACTGTCACTATTCCAGCTACCCATAGGTCCCCTGATGCTCGTGCCCAGGTGACCTCATCCACTGTATTGCGCTCCGTAGCCGCAGTGCACAAAGATGCTGAGGTACACGCTGTAAAATTGTGCAATCGTATTGATTTACGCCCCCGTCACAGTGCCGTGATCACTGCTTTTACAGACATCAAACCACTTCAAGATACGGAAGTTATTATTGAGCCGCGCATACTCTCGGAAAATGAGATGTCTTGCGACAATCGTCCGGTCGAATTTGAGCGAGTTATCGTAGCTCGCACCCTCACCACGTGGCTAGCAGCAGATGGATCAGTTGCCGTTCAAATAGCTAATCCATCGTCCGAGTCTCTTGCCCTCCACGCAGGATTAGAGATTGGGAAATTGTCGAGTGTTGCCGTCGTGTCTCCTGCTCAGCTGCATGTGCATGCTGTAGCAGCAACACCTAATACTCCGACCGAAATTGCAGCAGCACGTGCTGAAATTATTGCGCCACTATCCAGAGCATTTGTAGACTCTACTTTCACCGTTGAACAGCAGTCAGCAATCCTGGATTTATGTGCAAAATACCGTCCTGTCTTATCGTTATCACGAGCGGAGTTGGGTAAGTGCAATACTGCCGAAGCAACGTTTCCCCTTCCCGCTCATACCAAACCTGTGAGCCGTCGTCCGTATAGAGCTAATCCGCGCACTGAAGCTGTTATCAACAAATGTGTTCAGGACATGCTCAACGATGATATAATAGAGGAGCGCTCTAGCCCATGGGGATCTCCCGTCACCATCGTGGCTCGCAAGGATGGTCAACCTCGTTTCTGTGTTGATTATAGAAGTACAATCAACAAACACCTTATCCGCAAGACCTGGCCGATGGCTAATCTCGAGGATAACATTGACATGGTCGGAGGCGCCAAATTTATCAGTGTCGCTGACGTCCAAAGCGCTTATTGGCAGATTCCCGTTCACCCTGATCATGTCGAGACCACAGCATTTGTCACTAATTCTGGCAAGTACTGTTATAAACGTATGCCGTTTGGTGTTTGTAATGCCCCGTGGCTTTTCACAGAAATGGCTCATAAAACGTTGGGCCATATTCCCGAGTTGCTTATTTATATGGATGATCTCTGCGTTTTGTCCACAACCTGGGAAAATCATTTGAAATCGTTAGAAAGCATGTTTGCAGCGTTGCAAGCAGCTGGTCTCACCCTGAAGCCGTCTAAACTAGCGTTTGGTCCTAAATCGGTTGCATATTTAGGCCATGTTATTTCTGCTGAAGGGGTGGCAGTTGGGAAAGATCGTATCAAAGCTATTCAAGAGCTACCTACTCCCACCTGCATCAAAGATCTTCGTTCCGTTTTAGGGGTGATGAATTTTGTGCGTCGTTTTGTGCCGAATTTCGCCGAAGCAACCGCACCACTCGTCGATCTCACCCGTGAAGACTTTGCAACTAGATCACGCTTTAAGAAAACCTGGGGGAAAACGCAAGATACCGCGTTCGCTCACATCAAACGTTTACTGGTGTCAGCCCCAGTCTTGAAATTCCCTGATTATGAGCGTGAATTTATTGTGCATGTAGGTGCCAGTGAGATAGGAGTTGGCGCTTTTCTTGCTCAGCCGTCGAAAAAAATGACGACTCGAAATCTGATCTTGACATTATCGCGTATTTTAGTCAACGATTCAAACATGGGCAACGCCATTACTCTGCGTCAATGAAAGAGTGTTGTGGAGTCGTACTTACACTCGCTCACTGGAGACCGTATTTATTTGGGAAACATTTTACGGTGATCACTGATCATCAAGCATTGACCCACCTATACTACATGCAGGATACGTCCAATATGCTTACTCGTTGGGCTATTGCGTTGCAAAACTTTGATTTCACCGTTAAACACGTCGCGGGAAAATTAAATGTAGTACCCGACGCGCTGTCTCGATTGTTTGGTGAAGTGGAAGAAGAACCGTTACCGCAAGAACCAGCCCTTGCGTCTATCTGTCGAAACGTGCCGAGCGATAGACCGTATCGTGCACCTGGGCCTCGCGACTTCCAAGTATCTTCACAAAACCTCGAAGACGTAGACCTTGTACAGAATGATAGCGAATTGTTTGCTAGTGCAGTGTCTCTGTTTCCGTAGCTTGACCCAGAAAAATTACTGGAAGAACAACGTGCTGAGTTCGGTCCGTATATCGAATACGTAAAAGCACCTGTTACCGTACCCGTCCCAGATGGTGAAACCAAAAACAGCATGAGTCATTATTTTTTGAACGAAGAAATATTATTCCGGTCGTATTTGCCGGGTTATCTGCGCAAACGCAGTTCGTTCCGTGACCAACTCGTCGTGCCCACCGCTTTACGGAAATTAATCGTCCACTCGTGTCATGACCTACCGGCGTCTGGAGGTCATCTAGCTTTTAAAGCTACGTTCGATAAAATCCGAGATCGTTATTGGTGGCCTACTATGTCGAAAGACGTAGCAAAGCACATTAAATGCTGTTCATCATGCCAACACCGTAAGACGTCACACCGTCCTCCGAAATTACTTGTTGGTCATCGTCCTGTTTCCCGTCCGTTTCAATGTGTGGCTATCGATTTAGTAGAGTACAAATCGTCGTCGAATAACTCGAAGTATGTAATGTCCGTGATAGACCACTTGACTCGTTTCTCGTTCTAGCTGCGATAGTGACAAGACAGCGGCCACAATCGCTCGCGTTCTTGTAGAACGTGTTTTCTCCGTTTTCTCAGCTTCTGAAACCTTACACAGTGACCTGGGGTGTGAGTTCGAAAACGAGCTTGTTAAAGAATTGCAATCCGTATTTGGGTTCAAGAAGACGCGCACGTCAGCGTATCGCCCACAAGGCAATTCAGTGTTAGAGCGTGAGTATAGTACAATGCATAATATGTTGGCGATGTACGTAAACGTCAAATACGACAATTGGGCAGAATTGTTACCGTTTATTCAGCTTGCCCATAATACCGCCTACAACAAGACGCTCGAGGAAACCCCTCATTTTTTAATGTTCGGCCGTAGAGCTTCGTTACCCGTTGACATTATTCTCGGCGTCCCGTGTACGTCTGGTTCTGGAACCCGACAGGATTATTCCCGTCGCACCGTTGAAAATCTGCAACTCGCGTACGAAATTGCCCGTCGCAATTTACAGGAGCGTGCCGACAAGCAGTCAGAATCTAATGAGAAATTGTCGATTCCGCAATATCAGCCCGGAGACCAAGTGTTAGTACACCGTCCCTATACCGTTGCTGATGGACCTAACCCCAAACTAATTAGTCCCTGGCGTGGTCCCTATACTGTGCGTTCACAGTTATCACCAGTAATTTACCGTGTTGCGAGAGATGGTGAACTTGCGGAAACATCTGTTCATTTAGGTCGTATTAAGGCATACCATAATGACGCGTCTAGTTCCGTACCGGATTTTACCGCACTCGATGATTTGTTCCTAGGAACTACGTTACCGGTACCTGATCTAGACGGCTCTGTGCTTACCGAGCACATCGGCCCGTATACTATTGAAGCTATCGAAGGTCACAAGCGTGGGCCTGGTAAAGCCTCACTGACGAATTTTCAGTATCATTTCCTCGTCAAAGATAAGCCGTCCAATTTAGGCATTTGGAGACACGTCAACGTTGTGCCTCAATGCCATGAGATGATCAGAGCGTATCGTTCAAGGATTCTAGCTGAAGATCCACACGCTTTTGATCCTCCCAAAAGTACAAAGAGTAAACGAGACGTCGTTGCTCAGTCGTCCTGATACAAGCCCCAGTACCACCCTCCGTCCTTCTGGGAGTCCTTAGTCATCAGTATCGTTGCACCACCCCCACTATTTTTGTTTCCCGGCCGGGTTTCGTTCGTCAATAGTGCGTCGTTGACACATGAGCCGCAACACTCATGAGTCCTTTTTGTTTTTCGGTGGTTGCTTGGGCGTATTTTGTGGAGTAGTGCCCACGTATTGAGTCATGGTTGGATACTCGATTGCTGCTGCCCAACAGCTGAGGTCCTGGTTTTATACCAATAGTGGATGTTTGTTTTTGTTCGTTTCTTCGTGTGGAAGTACCTCACACGAAAAGATAGCCTTTTTCTCGTGAATAAAGTGCTATAGAATTAGAGACGTACACGGTTCAGAGACACTACTGCACATTGGGGTAGTAAGTGTTAGTGTGGGGGGCGTTCAACCAGTAGTTACGCAAGGGTGTGCATATACGAGCAGTATACACTCGGGCGTCATTGTTGGGTTAGTTGAGAAATTGCAGCTGTGTACAGTGTGCATATACTTGAAGTATACATTGGGCGCAGTGAGGTTAATCAATTAATGAACATCGTTTTTTTTTTTCTGTATGACATATTGGAGGCTCCTGGGTGCATTCGTAATGCATTCTCCAGTGTCAGAATCGTGTGTTGGATTGACTACAGAGTTACAGTTGAGCGCGTGAGCTGTATACTCCTAAGTAACAGAATCCACATATGGAATATTCCCCGGTCGTATCCCGTGTTACCGTGCGACCTGCACACAGTCAACCGTTATTGACTGGCAGGAAGTCTCGTCATTATGCAGATTTATCTGTGTACTGATTACGTTTGTCAGCCACCATCGTTCGCTGACCCGTGGTCATGATCTTGCCGTCCTATCGATTATGCCTTTTCGATACTTGAGACATGCCACCTTATCGTTAACCATGCACCCGCAGTCCGTCATACTGCGCCGTCATCGTTACATCCACACTATCGTCAAGTCATGCAGACTTTTATCGTCTTGATCGATCAATCGTTTACCGTGTTGCATACTCTGCATGCATCGTT
>JABAKD010000103.1:0-25000 GCA_012845835.1 Undaria pinnatifida | reverse complement strand
TTCCGATGTCGGTCTGCCTCACAATGTGCTTGTCAATTTCTTGTATTATCCAAAGTTCCGAAGTCTCAACCCTTCTGAAATCCACCTAACCCACGCAAACACACAACAACACTGCCTTGCCTTATCTCCTCTCTCGACAGCCCTCACTCTTCTGCTGTTTGCCGCTTGAGTCAACCCTAGATTCCTCGACCTCGCTGCTTCTACCTCGATCGATGCCGACGGACTTCTATCTCGATCGCTGCCGACGATGGTGCTGCTAGACCCGGTGTTTCAGACGCTCTGATCCCGGAGGGGGGGGGGATCAGCTCAAAACTCTCGTATGACAAGCTGCTAAATGATACTCTCTTTTTCACTATTAATTCTGACCAATCACTATCTCGAATTCCGATCTTCAGGCCCTCGGACCAAACTTCTAACGACAGTCTCGGCCCCCAAAAACCCACAACTTGTCATCCTTCTCAAACGTAAACCAATCATTTCGCTCTTAGCTATTCCAGTACTTGGTCCGCTCGCCTTTGTACGTCCAAGTATCCTTATAATACCGTTTCAGCTCATGTTCATACAAACCAGAACTCTTACTCACCGTTATCAATTCAACTGAACCTCTAAAACACCACGAACCTTTTCTTATCAATATTTCTTTCTGCCTCTTGGAATCAAAATTCAATATTCGTCAGCTCAAGATCAGGCTCTTCTCACACAATACATCAAAAATCAATATTCGTCAGCTCAAGATCAGGCTCTTCTCACACAAACGGTCCGCTTCTATCTGATTTCCGAATCTCCTCTCCTTCTTATTCAGCCGCTACGTACGCAAAACGAATCTCGCGCCACTCCTCATAAAAATCTGCGTACGTACCAAGATTGTCGACAGGAACTAAGCACGTTCCTTGTTTTGTTCTGCCGACCCTGAACTGCCGATCCTAATGTTATTCCGTATGTCGGACCCCTTCCGACAATCAACCACCGAACTATGAACTTCTTACCACAATTCATTTTGTCAATTTCATTTTTTTTGTGTTTCAGTTGTTTTTTTGTTCCTTTTTTACTATCTCTTTCAATTTTCGTACGTTCGAACTCGTTTTTCATCTGTTGCACATTTTTTTTCCAACTTTTTTGTTTTAATTTCTTTCTTTCCCTCATTTTTTTTTTTTTTTGGGAGTTCAACTTGCAACACTCGATAAAAAATCGACGAGCAGTGAGATTGCTGAACCCGGTGCGCGATAAAAATTGAAGGCAAGAACCGAGGGGGAGAAGGGACGACACCTGTTTCCACGGCTTGTCCAGAAGCTGGAAAGTAGATGTGTGTGAAAATAAATAAATAATAATAGTGCGCGCCGTGAGAGGGTGATCGCCGCAGACATTCACAGCCTCGCCAGGCGTGATGTTTGCCTATTTAGTTCCTGTTAGATACCAGGGAAGCGTCGCGCCGTCTTTGCCCTCGAGTTCTCCCCAGTTGTGTTTTAGGAAAGCTGCCAACAAAAAATTGGATGCATAGCATGCAACCTTTTTCTTATCCAAAACGGGGAAAAAGTTTTGCATAGCATGCAACCTCTAAAACGGAAAAAAAAAAAATTGCATGCATAGCATGCAGATTTTTTCCTTATCCAAAACGGAAGTTTCGCGTAAACTCCGCCGTCTGCTGTTCCGTGCCCTACGTGCCCTACACCAGCTTGGTCAAACTTCCACGTCGTGTGGAAGGAGTGCTTGGGCACGCGTAGCCTGGGGAAGCTGAAGTTCGCCTGGGTCGTCCCGGAGGGGAGTCCCGTAATCTGGGTCAGTTCACTACGTACTGTTGATGTTTATGTTTCCTTTTTTGGAGTCTACTTCTGTGTTCATGTAGGTATTCATATGGGTAAAAAAAGCCGCCCCCCAAAACAACCTATTGCTGAATTTAATTGCACAGATTTATGATACGATTTATAGGTGCGTCAACGTACGTAGCAACTACCAATACTACAGCGGTGGTCTACAGCAGTAGTGCATACCTTTCCACCTACCCTCCAGCAGCGCAGCGCTGGTCTACAGCAGTTGTCCACGGCAGTAGTGGGCGCGTTCAGGCAATTTGTGTATAGCTGTTGTCTACCAGTCCGTACAGTGTGAGTGAGCACGTTCGGCCACTTTTATAAACAAATTTCAAGGACGTCAGCCGTGAGTTCGACGAATTTTAGGCCAATACTCATCTTTGCAAGCTGCGTTGTTGGTACTTGCAATATACAATATAGATGAGTTTTTATATGGAGGGTCGTATTTTTGGTCCACTGTAATGGTAAGTGTTGGTGTTTTTACTTTGGGTGGGGAAGTTTGAGCTAGATCTAACATCACATCTATTTTATAAATGTATTACTGTAGTTTCCACTGTACTGCTCTATCGTATGTATGGTAAGCGGTTTATTTTGTTTTTTCTCCCCCCCGGGTTTTAATATCGGGAAGAGTACGATTACAGAATATTACTAGTTATCTTATATATTACTCTTAATACAGCATTCGAGAATTAAAGTCGGTAACTCCTCCCCCCAAAAATAAAAACTCTGTACGCTGTCACTCTCAACATTTTATAAAAACAGTATTTTCAGGACATCAGGAGGTGTGAGTTCGACCAATTTTGAGTCAGTTCTCATATTTTGAAGCTGCTTGCTGGCACTTGTATTATGCTATGTGGGTAAAAAAAAGTGGAGGGGTGCTATTCTTTTATTAACAAACGCTTTTCTCCACTACAATGATTGGTGTTAGTATTTTTACTTCAGGTGGGGAATTTTGAAGTAATCTAACATCATATCTATTTTGTAAATATATTTCTGTACGGATAGATGGCTTGGTAACGGTTGTTGGTACTCATGGTCAAGTGCGTAAGTAAGTTTTCTCTACCTGGGGGTGGCTTTATATTATTAATTTTTTTTTTTTTCACCGTAGTGGCGGGTTTTGGTGTACGTCGGGAGTATGAAGACAGTAGTAGTGATCTAATATATATGATGTAAAAGGTCCACCCTAAAAATATATTTGAAAAATAAATAAATACAAAGACAAAATAAAACAAGAATAAATAAATAAATAAGATGATTAAGCAAAAATAAAATATACTGACACCACAACATTTTACTGTAGTATTCTTCTGCGGCTTCACCGATCATTTAAAGTAAGTATTGGATTAGATGAGGCCTCCTGCCCCGAAGCAGGAGGGCCTCGCCCGGGATGTACCTCCGCGCTGAGCGCTCAGCGCGGCTGTAATCCTGGAAAATAAATAAATATAATAAAATAAACAAAACACGGCGCAGCAGCTACTCAGCACGCAGGATGTCTAGAGTGGACCGAAATGGTTTCTGCTTCCTCTTGTTCTTGCCCGTTGGGCGGGGGTTGAAGACAATGGTTGTGGCTCCGGTACTGTGCCTCAGATAGGCTCAAGTAGGCCGGAACCAACAGCTTTGTTCCAATCTCGGACCCATTTGAAGACATTCCTGGTTGCTTCCGCACGCACGGGGCTGAGTGTGGCAAGGCGCTCGCAGACTTCTCCGGTCCGCAAAGGTTGTAAAACAAGAAACTACTGCATGCATAAGCTGGGTGGGTGGGATGGTCAGTATTTCTCCTTCAACGTATGTTCTCTGGCTTTGGGTTTGTAGGAAACATGCACAATGATCGATCTGGCCTAGATTCTCGAAGTAATTCACCGGTTCCAAATCATGGAGCCACCTCCGTACCATCGATGTCTCTTTTCCTGGAAACCCGATTTTACTGTAGTATTCTTCTGCGGCTTCACCGATCATTTAAAGTAAGTATTGGATTAGATGAGGCCTCCCCCAGCCGGTGGGCCTACCCATACTTCCATTGCTTCTTATACTCTGCATCGGCTACCGGACTGGGGTCGTCGCCTCACCCAAACTTCTTATAAATTGTTTTCATACAGTGGCGTGCACGAGGCGAAGGACCGGCGGGTGTGGTAAATCAATTAGGATTTGCCTACTTTTGCGTTCGCTTAGAAGCACCGTCACTGGTTTGATAGGTGCTCCCCGTAAGAGCAGCAGTAGTCACCGTAAAACATACATGGTACCTCGGTACTGCTTGTTCCATGTTCCAAACATCAGCATGATGTAAGCTCGTCACGGAGTGGGTGTTCCTGCAGGACGAGTTCGTCCCAAACCGCTTCGTGTTTGCGCACGAAACCCGGCACAACCGCGCTCCCCTCCGCGCCGGCGTCCTACGCCGGGGCATGCCACGACCACCGTCGGAGCGGCCATTGCATCGGGTCCCTAAATACGTCTGCCGAAACAGGCAATGTGGGCGAGGGGTTGAGAATCGCCCATGTGTCCCCCCACCGATGTTCGGCGGAAAGCTGTGGAATTGAGGGTAGAATAGGCCGCACGCCAGTCTGGCGATGATTTAGGTGCCAGAGCCATTCATCCGCGCCCACCTACCGCGAATGCCAATACAAGACTATCTGAATGTCAATACACAGCATCGTACGTTAGAACCGGGGGGAAATATTTCACGCCCTTGTTCTGATAAACAACTAAGCGAGCGTCGAAGTGATGCTGTGTGTCCAGCCAACCCATCGAGAAAACCTGACGGTAGCACAGACACTAACAGCGCGACTCCGGGCCACTCCTACCTACCATTACCTAACAGCGAAATTATTATGTAACGAAATAGGAACAGCTGCCATGAGTCACGCATGTGTCTGCGATACTATCAGTAGCTAGCAAAAAAATAAAATAAAAATGAAATAAAAATGAAAATTAAACAGGGCCTGCAACCGAGATTTATAGTCAGCCCGCTCAGCTATCGCCCGGGCGGACCGGGGGCGGGCGGCGGAATGGCAGGAGAAGCGAGTAGGCCGCGGCCTCCCCGGCGACCCCGACCCCGTCCTGACCTCCAACTCCCCTGGCGCGCGGGCGTTGCGTTCTTATCCCCGCAGCGCCCAGATCGGGGGGGGGTTGGGGGCTGCTGGGCCAGCGATGCGCCCACCCACCCGTCGCGGCGTACACCCTGCCGGTGCATGTACGCCCAATTCACGTGAAGAGGGACCCAGGGATGGGGCCGTCGAAAGGTACCTGTACTGGGTTGCGGACGAGCTGTATTTAGCGTGTCGAGTCCTCGCAGCAGAAGCGGGTTTACCCGCCACACCGCGACACCCGCCCGTTATCAAACCGTAGCCTCCGCGCGTAGGTAGGAAGACATGGGGGCAGCCGTCTCGGTATCTATTGAAATGTATGCAGTGTCGACTGCAAGCACGTTGTCAGCACATCAACCATAGATGTGTAATCACTGCCACCAGCGATACACACTATCACCTCTGATAAAACTGCGTAAGCATTACATGCATATTGACAGTCACAAGCGGTATAGCGGGCGCAATTCTGACCCCATGTCAGCCATAACTGTCTGTCACCCGCGACTTGCGAAGCAATAGCGGCGACGAAGACAGGCGTCAGTATCTGTTTGACATCAGCAATCAGCTAGGCAAAAGCATCTCCGGCACCGCCGTGCTAGCGATGATGGTATAACGATCTCAATCCATGAAGCAGCGGCCATTATGTATGGACACAGTCGTGTGATCGATAGCTTTTATATATTGATACAGCACCTAGAAACTATCATCAGCAACAAGCAAATCAACTGCAGCGGCCCAGAGATAACACCGCCGTGCCAGTCATAGCTGTATATCTATAGAGATCAGCAAAACCAAAGCCTCCAGCACCGCCGGGCCGAGATCCGCTAACCAGAAGCCCCTGGCACTGCCACGCCGAGGTCAGCGAAGTAGAGCCTCTGGCACAACCGTGCCCGTGATTGCTGTATACCGACAGCGACTAGCGAAGCCACCGCAACCATACCCCAGCCACGTCAGCAGTCACACAAAGCAGCTCCGGCACGGCTGCGCCGGAGATTGTTGTATACCAACATTGATCAGCGAAGCAACAGTCAATAGCCCGCGCCGGAGATCGTCGTATAACAGCAATCAGCGACGAAACAGCCAATATGACAGCCGCGCCATCAACCGCTGTATATCAACAGCGACAGTGATCAACGACTATCAACGGCGACTAGCGAGGCAACAGCGACAACACATCAGTGTGGGCAATAGCTGTATGTTAGCAGCAACCCGCAAAGCGAAAGCACTTTTGGCACAGCTGTATATCAACAGTGATCAGCAAAGTGAAACCATCTCTGGCACAACAGTGCCAATGATGGTTGCATATCCACACAGCCGTGTGTCAGCGACAGCTGTATACCCACATTAATACCGACATTACCCCTTTCGGAGCCCACGCATAGCGATAAAACAAGTAAGAAAGGCGGTCATTGTCATAGCATGAGTGCGCAGCACACGATGTGTCATGTTACGCGCGTATCGCGCAGCTTCTTGCGTTGGAGTCGCACATGAAAATTCCCACTCCTTAAGCTAGCACCCCGGGTAACGTCGTGTGGCTGACCCTGCAATTGCCAGTTATGTTCGTCAACGTTGCTCTCCGAAGTCCCAAAGGGGGTATAAGTACCCACAGCAATCCGCAAAGCAAAAGCATCTGGTGCAGCCGAGCCAGTGATAACTGTTCGATCTGCGCGTCAACGATAGCTGTGTAACCACCGCAACAAGCGAAACATGCAGCCATCCCTGATGAAACTGCATCAGCATGAACTGTATATCCACAGTAAAGAGAGGTACAGCGGTTGGTATAGCGGTCGGTATAGTGGTCGGTATAACGGTCGGTATAGCGGTCGCCACCCTGACCCATGTCACCAACAACTGTGTCTCAACCGCGACTCGTGAATCAGTAGCGGCACGAAGATAATTGTCAACATCTGGATGAACGCAGCAACCAGCAAGATACGTGTGTTAACCGCAACCAACCAGCAACCAGCGAAGTTAGACCATGAGTTCATTCCGATCTTGTTTCGCAAAGTCTCTATCTCTCGCAGCAGAAGCGGGTTAACCTCCCACATGGTAACCCCGCCCATTATTAAACCGTAACCCGCGCGCGTCGGTGAGAAGGCATCGGCATCCGAGACATACGCTGTCTCGACTGCAACGACGTTGTCAGCACACCAACCCTAGCTGTGTAACCCCGCTACCCGCGACACACGCAGTCGCCTCTGATTAAACTGCGTCAGCATGAAGTGTATATCAACAGTAACGAGTGGTATAGCGGTCGCAACGCTGACCCATGTCAGCCACAGCTGTATCTCAGCCGCGATCCGAAAGTCATCCGCGGCAATGAAGACAGCCGAATCATCTGTGTACCTCAGCAACTGGCAAGACAACATATCCCCGGCAAAGCCGATCCAGCGATGGTGGTATATCCACTACACCCAACCAGCGACCAGAGAGGTGGCAGCACAACGTACCGAGGCCAGCGGAACAAAAACCGCTGGTACTGCCGTACCGACGTCAGCGACGCAAAGCCCTCTGGCACCGCCGTGCCTATGGAAGCGATATATTGCTAGCGAGGAGCGAAACAATAGCAACCGATAGCAACCGTAATACCACCATGTCAATGAGCAGCCTAACTAATCAGCACAGCAAAATACAACTAACCCAGCCGTGTATCAACCGTGAGCAAGGAAGCAGATGCACTGCTGGACGACGCAGCCGTGTCGACCAGGGCGGTACAGTAACCGCGATCAGTCGACCAGGGCGGCACATCAACCGCGATCGGCCCAGCGAGATCGCCTAGACACGTATCGTCAAAGCAAAATACGCCCAGCCCGGTCGTATGTCAACAAACAGCAAAGCGAAGGCCATTCAAGACGCCACGACCGTGTCGACCAGGGCGGTAGATCCCCGCGATCCGCAAAGCGAAAGGATATCTGCGACCCCTGTATATCAACAGCGATCGGCAAAACCAACTCCCTCAGGCACACCCGCGCCCGCGATTTTTATTCAAAGCGAAAGTACAAAAGGCACAGCTGCATATCAACCCCGAGCAGCAAAGCGAAAACGCTGCTGGGCGACACAGTCGTGTCGACCAGAGCGATGTAACCACGGTCAGCAGCGCGAAAGCATATCTTGCATAGCCGTACATCCATGGTGATCAGCAGAGCGAAAGCACGTTTGGCCCAGCCGGCCATGAAGTGTGTACGTCCCCACTGCGGCATAACCAATCGGCAACGCGAAAACACAACTAATCCAGTCGTATATCAACTACGATCAGGAAAGCGAAAGCACTTCTGGGCCACACTGCCGTGTCGAGCAGAGCGGTATATCAACTGCGATCCACAGAAAGAAAGTATATCTGGCACAGCTGCATATCAAAGTGCGGTGTATCAACCGCGATCAGCCAAGCGAAAGCATACTGTCGTAGCAATATATCAACAGCGGTCAGGACACCAAAGCGACAGCGCTGCTGGACGACACGGTCGTGACTGCCAGAGCGGTATATTCACCGCGATCAGCAAACCAAAGGCATCTATGACACAGCTGTTATCACCAGCGCCGTAAATCAACCGCAATTAGCAACGCAAAACGCATTTGGTGCCGCTGTATATAAACCGCGATCAGCAAAGCAAAATAATGTCTGGCGCGCCGGATTCAACAGCAATCAGAAAAGTGAAGCGGAAACCCTTCTGGACGACACAACCGTGCCGACCAGAGTGGTGTATCAACCGCAATCAGCAAAGCAAGAGCATATCTGGCGCAGCTGTATATCACTAGCGCGGTATAGCTGCATATGAACAGCAATCAAAAGCTAAATCGAGAGCACTTCTGGACGGTGCAGCCGTGTCGACCAGGGCGGAATATCAACTGCGAGATTAGCCAAGCAAATGCCTATTTAGCGCAACTGCGTATTACCAGCGCGGTATATCAACTGCGATCAGCGAAGCGAAGCATATCTAGCACCATCTGGCACAGCCGTATATCACTAGCAGCGCGGTATAGCTGTGTATCAACAGCATTCAAAACTTTAAGCGAAAGCCCTGCTGGGCGACGCAGCCGACGAGGGCAGTACATCAACCGCGATCAGCAAAGCAAAGGCATATATGGCGCAACTGTATATCACCAGCGTGGTGTATCAACCGCGTTCAGTAAAGCAAAAGCATATCTGCCGCAGCTGTACATCGCCAGCGCGGTATATCAACCGCGGTCAGCAAAGCGAAAGCATATCTAGCGCAGCCGTATATCAACAGCAATCACAATACTAAGCAAAAGCACCGCTGGGCGACACGGCCGTGCCGACCAGCGCTGTATATCAACCGCGATCAGCAAAGCAAAAGCATACCCGGCGCAACTGTATATCAACACCACGGTATACCAACCGCGATCAGCAAAGGGAAATAATATCTGGCACAAATGTATATCAACAGCGCGGAACATCAACCGCTATCAGCAAAGCGGGAGCATATATATCTGGCGCAGCTATATATCAACAGCCATCAAAAGCTTAAAGCGAAACCGTTCTGGACGACGCAGCCGTGTCGACCAGGGCAATAGATCAACCGCGATCAGCAGCAAGAAACATATCTGGCGCAGATGTATGTCACCAGCGCGCTATAGCTGTATGTCAACAGCAATCAAAAACTTGAAGCGAAGCCGCTCTGAACGACACACCCGTGGCAGCCAGAGCGCAGCTGTGTATCAACAGCGCGGAACATCAACCGCAATCAGCATAGCGGAAGCATATATAGCGCAGCTGTATATCAAAAGCCATCGAAAGCTTAAAGCGAAGCCGTTTTGGACGACACAGCCGTGTCGACCAGAGCGGTATATCATCCGCGATCAGCCGGAAGAAAAATATCTGGCGCGGATGTATGTCACCAGCGCGCTATAGCTGTACGTCAACAGGAATCAAAAACTTAAAGCGAAGCCGTTCTGGAAGACACGGCCGTGTCGAGCAACATATCAACCGTGATCAGCAAAGCAGAAACATATCTGCGCAGATGTAAATCAACAGCGTGGTGTAGTTGTATATCAGCAGCAATCAAAACCTGAAGCGAAAGCGCTACTAGAAAATGCAGCCGTGTCGACCAGAGCGGTATATCAACCACGATCAACAAAACAAAAGCTTATCTGGCGCAGCTGTATTTCACCAGCGCCGTATATCAACCGCGAGCAGCAGAGCTAAGCCATATCTGGTGCAGCTGCATTTCACCAGGGCAATATAGCTGCATACAACAGCATCCAAGTCGAAAGCGAAGCACTTCTGAATGACACAGCCATGTCGACGAAGGCGGTATCAACCGCGATCAGCAAAGCAAAACATATCTGGCGCAGCTGTATATCAACCTTGATCTGCAAAGTCAAAGCATATCTGAGCTGTATATAAACAGCAATCAAAATCTAAAGCGGAAACGCTTCTGGACGACATAGCCGCGTCGACCAGTGTGGTATATAAATCGCTATCAGCAAAGCAAGAGCATAACCGGCGCAGCTGTCTATCATGAGCGCGGTATAGCTGTATATCAACAGGCATCAAAAACCAAAGCAAACGCACGTCTGGACGACACAGTCGTGTCGACCTGGGCGGTATATCAACCTCGAGAGCTGTATGTAAAGAGCAATCAAAAACAAAATCGAAAGCATTTCTGGTCGACACAGCCGTGTCGAACTGGGCGGTGTGTCAACCGCGATCAGCGAAGCAGTAGCATCTCTGGTGCAGCTGTATATCACCAGCGTGGTGTAGCTGTATATCAACAGCCATCCAAATTAAAGCGAAAGCACTTCTGGACGACACAGCCGTGTCGACCTGGGCGGCATATTAACCACGAAAGCTGTATGTCAACAGCGATCAGAAGACTGAAGCGAAAGCACCTCTCGTCGACACAGCCGTGTCGACCTGGGCGGTGTATCAACCGCAATCAGCAAAGCAAAGACATCTCTGGCGCAGCTGTATTTCGCCAGCGCGGTGTAGCTGTATATCAACAGCCATCAAAATCGAAAGCGAAAGCACTTCTGGACGACACAGCCATGTCGACCAGGGCGGTATCAACCGCGATCAACGAAGCAGAACATATCTGGCGCAGCTGTAAATCAACCGCGATCAGCAAAGCGAAAGCATATCTGAGCTGGTATATCAACAACAATCGAACATTATGGCGAAAGCACTTCTGGACGACACAGCGTGTAGACCAGTGCGGTATATCAACCGCCATCAGCATATCCGGCGAAGCTGTATATCACCAGCGCGGTATAGCTGTATATCAACAGCCACCAGAAATAAAAGCGAAAGCATTTCTGGACCACGCAGCTGTGTCGACCAGGGCGGTATATCAACCGCGAAAGCTGTATATCAACAGCAATCAAAAACGAAAGCGAAAGCACTTCTGGTCGACACAGCTGCGTCGACCTGGGCGGTGTCTCAACCGCGAACAGCAAAGCAAAAGCATCTCTGGCGCAGCTGTATGCACCAGCGCGGTATAGCTGTATATCAAGAGCAGTAAATAAAAAATATATAAAGCGAAAGCGCTTCTGGACGACACAGTCGTGTCGACCAGGGCGGTATATCAATCGCGAAAGCTGTATATCAACAGCAATCAAAACTGAAGCGAAAGCACTTCTGGTCGACACAACCGTGTCGACCTGGGCGGTGTGTCAACCACGATCAGCAAAGCGAAATCATCTCTGGCGCAGCTGTATATCACCAGCGCGGTACAGCTGTATATCAACAGCAATAAATAAATCAAAGCGAAAGCATCTCTGGACGACACAGCCGTGTCGACCAGGGCGGTGTATCAATGGCGAGAGCTGTATTATCAACCGCAATCAAAACTGAAGCGAAAGCACTTCTGGTCGACACAGCCGTGTCGACCTGGGCGGTGTATCAACCGCGATCAGCAAAGCAAAAGCATCTCTGGCGCAGCTGTATATCACCAGCGCGGTATAGCTGTATATCAACAGCAATCAAAACTAAAGCGAAAGGCCTTCTGGACGACACAGCCGTGTCGACCTTGGCGGTGTATCAACCGCGATCAGCAAAGCTAAAGCATCTCTGGCGCAGCTGCATATCACCAGCGCGGTATAGCTGTATATCAACAGCAATAAAAACTAAAGCGAAATGGCTTCTGGACGACACAGCCGTGTCGACCTGGGCGGTGTATCAACCGCGATCAGCAAAGCAAAAGCATCTCTGGCGCAGCTGTATATCGCCAGCGCGGTATAGCTGTATATCAACAGCTATCAAAATCGAAAGCGAGAGCACTTCTGGACGACACAGCCATGTCGACCAGGGCGGTATCAACTGCGATCAGCAGAGCAAAAACATATCTGGCGCAAGTGTATATCACCAGCGCGGTATATCAACCACGATCAGCAGAGCGAAAGCATATCTGAGCTGTATATCAACAGCAATCGAAAATAATGGCGAAAGCACTTTTGAACGACACAGCCGTGTCGACCTGGGCGGTATATCAACCGCTATCAGCAAAGCAAGAGCATATTTGGCGCAGCTGTATATCACCAGCTCGGTATAGCTGTATATCAACAGCCATCAGAAATAAATGCGAAAGCACTCCTGGACCAAACAGCCGTGTCGACCAGGGCGGTATATCAACCGCGAAAGCTGTATATCAACAGCAATCAAGAACGAAAGCGAAAGCACTTCTGGTCGACACAGCCGTGTCGACCTGGGCTGTGCCTCAACCGCGAACAACAAAGCAAAATCATCTCTGGCGCAGCTGTATATCACCAGCGCGGTATAGCTGTATATCAACAGCAATAAATACAAATAAATAAAGCGAAAGCGCTTCTGGACGACACCGCCGTGTCGACCAGGGCGGTATATCAACCGCGAGAGCTGTATATCAACAGCAATCAAAACTGAAGCGAAAGCACTTCTGGTCGGCACAGCCATGTCGACCTGGACGGTGTATCAGCCACAGTCAGCAAAGCAAAATCATCTTTGGCGCAGCTGTATATCACCAGCGCGGTATAGCTGTATATCAACAGCATTAAATAAAAATAAATGAAGCGAAAGCGCTTCTGGACGACACAGCCGTGTCGACCTGGACGGTGTATCAACCGCGATCAGCAAAGCAAAAGCATCTCTGGCGCAGCTGCATATCACCAGCGCACTCTATCAACCGCGATCAAAGCGAAATCATGTCTGACGCACACTCTATCAACCGCGATCAAAGCGAAATCATATCTGACGCAGCGGTATCGACACCGACCAAGCTATAGCATGTCTGGCGCAGCGGTGTCGACCAGGGTGGTGTGTCAGCAAAGCAACAGCATATCCGGCGCAGCTGTATATCACCAGCACGGTCTATCAACCGCGATCAGCGAACGGAAAGCTTTTCTGGCGCAGCTGTATATCAACAGCAATCAGCACAGCAAACCCTTCTCAGGCACCGCCCCGCAGACATATGTAACATAGCCAGCACGTCCGTATATCAACAATGGGCAGCAAAGCCGAAAGCACGCCTGGACCACACAGCCGCGTCGATCAGAGGGGTAAATCACCCGCGATCAGCAAAGCGTATGGCAGCAGCTACTAGCAAGCAGATCATGTAAAATAAAATGACGTCGGCAATACGTCACACTGCTGTATAGCCGTGCTTTGTACTTTAGGAAGGGTAAGGCGTGGTCTAATCAGATAAGTACAAGTATCGAGGTTGTACAAGTACCGAGGTTGGCACTGCAAATCGTTCCCAAAACAAGAGCGATATATCAACCGCGATCAGCAAAGCGTACATCAGCAGCTAGCCACCAGCAAAGTAACAGGGCGTGGTCAGTCATAAGCCACAACCTACGTCAGGAGTTACCACGCAGAAGCCCCGAGTAATGTTCCATATCATACTCGAAATACCAGCAATGTCATGCGCGAAACGCCCTCAGTAGCACGGAGCCTGGTACTGCTCATCAGGCATGGGGTGTGGCTGGATATAGCAGATCATACAAAATAGGCAAAATAATATCTGGACACCACATCCTGTACAGCCGTGCTTGGTACTTGGCTGAAGTGTAAGGCGTGGTCTCTTCGGATACATACAAGTACCGAGGTTGGTACTGCTGATTGTTTCCAAAACAAGGAAATAAAACAACATACCTGGTAAATGGAAGGTACCAGATATATGTGGAACTAAATATGTCTACATCAAACCGTGCATCCCAGCAGCCTCTGGTACGTCGTATCCTGGTGCCTAAACTCGTAGCTAGGGCCGTGTATCCTGGTGCAATACTCGTAGGGCACAGGACAGGGTAGCATGCAACCCATGCCCCCCAGACAACGCCTTTCGCCTGGCGGCCTGGCCAAGTATACTAAGTAGGTCCCGCAGCTACGGACTATCCTGACGAAAACAATGCTTCTGAGGGGCGGTGTCATATTCCTTGTATTATTGGACCTCAAATCATGGAAACATGTCTGATCCGGGTTGACTTGCTCTACGATCTTGTTATGGAAGGGTCCACCACCATGTACACCAGTACCGGTACGTTCGTTGTGCGCTGGGCATTCTAGGGCATTCTAGGGTATACCTGGTATAGAGAAGGTCAAAACACCCGATATCCCTGGCTGCTGTTGTGAGCACGCACTACGGGGCAGTTGTTCGTACGTTGTAGTGTAATACCTCGCCCGACCAACCCCCATGCCGACTACTTGCCCGAAGGCCTCTTTTATGTTCGTGAAACTACATACCTGGTATTTATGAATAGATAGAAGAGGCAGTGCCATCATCAGCACTCGAAGAGCGACGCAACAGAAACAGTCGCTCGACACAGCAGAGGCCACGGGAAGGCCACGGGAAACGACTGCTATTCATTGGTGGTGTGCTCAATCTGCCGTGGAAATCCTGCGGCATACCTGGTATATGCATACGGTAGTACTGCTGTACGAGGTGCGTGCGAAAACGCCAGCTACATGTTAGTTGTAGCTCGAAGGATAATAAGTGGTTTGTATACTTCTTCTCCAAGCTGTCCATCTGGTCGCATCCACCCATGTCAGCTTTCTCCCATATTTCAGTGCGATCATAACGCCATAAGACCTCTACGAGTGGGTTTTACTGCGTAAACGGAGGCAAGCAAACCTGCGAGCCCCGCCTGGGTACTCATGTCACAGTACACGCCAGTTCACGCCACGGAGTTTTGCCCCCGAGATAAGTCCCATACACGCGGCTCCCCAAGTTGCTTGGGTCTTGTGCTCCTTCCTGCTCCGAAGAAAGCTGTCGTATTGGTGCAGGCTCGTATTTGGAATTGTGCAAAACGGGGAGTCCGCGAAGTCCACTCCACGGCTAGAGCGGCGGCAGTCAGTCCCAACGACAGAGCCGCCTGGGACGACGCGGACGACAATCTCCTCGTATCCTCAGTATTTCTCCTTCAACGTATGTTCTCTGGCTTTGGGTTCGTGGGAAACATGCACAATGATCGATGTGGCCTAGATTCTCCAAGTAATTCACCGGTTCAAAATCATGGAGACACCTCCGTACCATCGATGTCTCATTTCCTGGAAACCCGATTTTACATGCAAAAGTCCCATCCTAAAAAAGAACGGGAGTCGGTGAGCCTCGAACCCACGGTTCTAAATTAATACGTTGTCACCCCAACATAATAATTGCCACCCCTACAAAACATGAACAGAAGTCGGTGAGCCTCGAACCTACGGTTCAACAATGATATGCTGTCAACCTAACACATTAACTACAGCCATCATGCACTCCTGTTAACAAATCATGTTTTAATAAATAAGCCTATCCGTTCTCTCATTATTTCGGTTTAATTCAGATTTTTGTTCACAACAGTAGCTGATCGCACTAAATATTAATCTTCATATGATACCATTTATATTACTGAGTCATGTCATCATGCGAAAGTTGCGATTTTTTTTTCCCGCATGGGGAATACATTTTATCATATGTTAATTGCACTGGCTATTTGTACTAGGTTACTGAGTCAGGCCATATATATGAACAATCGATGAATTGGAAGGACACCTCGTTCTCATCATGGCAAATCGAGGAGTTGTGTGAGCATGGATTGCGAGCTGACGAATTTTGAGCATGACTACTGAGCATCATCGGCAAGTTGTGGTATACTCGTGGTACTTCCCGTGTATAGGCAGTGCACAGCAGCCGTGTATATTCAGTCCGTCCCATCCTTCCTGACTTGTTACGGTCGCTCCAATATGACTGCTTGTATCCCGTCCATGACATGTCATCCTCGTTTTTCTTGGACCGCACTTCTTTTCAGTTCTATTCACTCGTATACCATACTCCTTCATCATTAAATGTTCACCTGTATGTTTGCCGCAGATGAAGGAAGTATTTCAGTTTTTTAGCACGTGAACAGCTTAGCAATGCACTTAAACATGTCCCTAAGGTTCCCTGGTTCCCCTCAGTCACTACCGGACGGTACTGTAGCACAAAAGGCTGAGCTCAAAGCCTTGATCCGCACACAACAAAGGTTGAAGCAAGGAACCAATACCGACTGAATGTACAAGTGCATTGCTTATTTTTTGTGTAGCTGTTTTTCCATGATCTTGATGTACCTGTATGCGAAATGGAAATACCAGAAAAAAATAGTTGATCCGTTTCACGGCTATATTTCGTGGGTACGTGCTAGAAAATCAAAGGCAAATAACTTGGGACAACAGTCATAATGTTGTTACTTATTATTCAATTTTCCAAGTGTGAGGTTTATTGTGTTGTTAAGCACATACATTTAACAATCTTGAGGTTGGTTCTTTCCGCCGAGAAAAGGAATATATGTAAACGTGCAACCTGTACTGCTGAACCAAATTGCACAGATTTATGATACGATTTATTGGTGCGTCAACCCATGTAGCAACTACCAGTACTACAGCAGTGGTCCACAGCAGTAGTATTCGCCCTTCCTCTTACCCTCCCGCTGTGCAGCGCTAGTCTACAGCAGTTGTCCATAGCAGTAGTGGGCGCGTTGAGGCAATTTGTGTATAGCTGTTGTCTACCAGTCCGTACAGTGTGAGTGAGCACATTCAGCCAGTTTGTCTGATGAAAAAAAATATTCATGTAAACGTGCCGGCATTATTTATTGAGCAACCTTCAACCTTCAACCCAAATCATTTTCCGTGTCATACTCTATGCATCCATGTAGGCATTTAATAGGAGGACAGGGAGCGGGCCCACAGAGCAACCATCAACTCGTTCAAATTACACGTGTATGTAATGATTAACGGTGCGTCGACACATTCAGCATCCACCAATGTGCCCAACAGGAGGTGGGTGTAGGCTACAGCAGTACGCAGTGAGTACGTTTACGCGGTTGTTGGCTTGTGTCGTATTATGAGTAGCATCATTTTATTGTCCCCTCTTTCTACAGGAGCGAACTCAGGCATGTCAAGGACCCAGCCAGCTTTTCGTTCCTTTACCACTGCTGCGTTGCGAACGGCAAACCAAAGCCATCCCATGGACCCAGCCAGGTTTTTCTTCCTCTGCTGCTACTGTACACATGATACGAATGAGTCGAGCCTCCCGCCCTTCCACCTGTACGTTCAGCCAGTTCGTCTACAGCTTGTACCGCTGTGGTCGTATCATTGGGCATTTTACCTTACATATAATGGTTGGACACATTTTGTCAAGGAGTGCAATTGTCATTATTGGCGTTCCTTGTGAGCTCTTGAGATCTTGAGATACGAACGGGAAGATCCATGGCCGATGGCATGGCACTTCCCCGTGTGATAACGAACGAACTATTCCATTGTGTGAAAACTCATTCCGAGCCTACGAGCGGAAGTCCTCGGAGCTGACACCACCGGGCCCGCGGTCGCGCGAGTCGGTACATTTTAATTGAAGTGGGTAAGTTCTTTTTACTGCCCAAAACGTGACCAATTTGCTTTTCGGAGGCCGGGAAGCAGTGTTTTGCGTGTTGATGTTGGGCACCAGCCGAAAGCAATGGAAGACCCTACGGCAGCAAGAGGACCACGGGCGCAGGGCGCTGACGGAGCCCATTCTGCAAGTTGGGGCAACCCGAGAGGTGGAGGTCAAGCCGGCGGCCGGCTGAAGTCGGAATTCAAGGTGACGATCGGGGGAGAACCGCCTAGGTTGTGTGATGTTACCTTCGAAGATATGCGTGAATTTCTTGTTGCTTACTCGGAGTGCTAGCAGCAGATGCATATCACAAACCAAGATGGAGGAGACCGGGTACTCGCGAGGAGGCGAAAGCTGGTAGATTCGGCGACCCAAATGATGGTGGCTGATGAGTTCTACGATAGCAAGCCCTGGGTCGACCTCTCCGAAGAGGAGCTATTACAAGGGCTCAAAATGTTTGCGGGGGTTGATATATGCAGCAGACGAGTGATGAGGATTTTTGCCGCCAGACATTCCGTGTGCTGGGGATAGATGCAAGCGTGCCGGCAGATTGCAGGGTGTTCAGGCATAAAGGTGCCCTGTGGAAATACCTTGCTGACAGCGGGCTCACGGAGGGGGTGAGGCCCGACGGTTGGCAGTACACGCTAAAGCATGGCAAGATGCTGGTGGAGGCAAAAGCGGCGGGAATCGAACCACTCGAGTTCCGCCGCAAGGTGGAAACAAAGATGCGTTTCGATCTCGTTACGCATGACCCTGACGCGTTGTTCAACATTATTGCCAAGCAGCCTCTGTACTGAAGGTACAAGGGCGTCAAGACGGCGCTGGGATGGAGCTTGCAGCTTGTTCTGCGGGCGACAAAGATGCGTTTCGATCTCGTCACGCATGACCCTGACGCGTTGTTCAACATTATTGCCAAGCAGCCTCTGTACTGAAGGTACAAGGGCGTCAAGACGGCGCTGGGATGGAGCTTGCAGCTTGTTCTGCGGGCGAGCCCAACGATGGTGCTGTGCTGCGAGCGGCGATGGCTGCCACAACGTTTGTCCTGGGCGGTGACGCGCCAGGCGACGTGGACGATGAGGTCGCACTGACGCTGCCGTCTCAACGACCCATGATATGCCAGTATTTCGAGGTGGAAATGCGTGATCGTGCGGGCGTGTTGGAGACGGCTGTCGATAACGCTGTTGACCATGGCTTCCCGCCGTAATGTGCCAAGATGCTGCGCGATATCGTTTTTCGCACGCACCTTGACGTGTTATGTCGGGCGTTGTCGGGTGACCCACCTGCACACATGAAACCTGGGGCAGTCCGGTGTCATTCAGGGGCAAGGGTGGTGCGGGCGAATCGCCCACCCGAACGTAATCGCCTGCGGTGGAGTGCGGCAAAGTCATGCCCCGACTGCCGCTCGGTAGTGGCGAGTTTGTGGTCAAGGTGGCCTGGGAAGGGCCGGAGGAGAAGGAGAGCCTTTGGGAGCCGGTGTCGCGCGTGTTTGATGGCGCTACGTCCGTGCTGCGAAAAGAGCTCAAGGCGCTGCGACTGAAGATGGATCAGAAGCAGGGACTCGTACAGCGGAATGGGCTGCGGTTTTGATCATATTGTGGTTTGCGGGGGATTCCGAATTCTGAATTGCTGATTTTCGGTTTATCTATAGTTTGAATTTCGAGTGTTTTTCCGACTTCGAATTTTGGCGCAGGGCGCTGGTAGCTCCTGCTGACGCAGCCACAGCTGGCGGTTCATCGCCGAGGCTGTGTGGACAGAGCATGTCCGGGGTTGATGCCCCCGTTTTACGGGTCACTGTTGTATTGAACTACACGTTCCATGTGTGGTCTGTATTTCGGCAAGTTGCGTGCGCAATTAGAGCGTGACGCTTGGTGCGCGTGGTTTGCTTAAAGATGTATTGGTGATGACGCGGCTGCTGAGCAATCGTTGTTCATGGTCAGTAAACGTGGTAGATCTTAGGTCGTGGTGAAAATGACCGGGATGTGTTGGACTTGACCATGGCCCAACGCACGGCCAGCTATGTTTATCAAAGCTACTCGGTCTGAGCCAACTTGTGGTTGGTAGCCCGAGATGGGCTTTTGGACCGCTGTGGTCGCATCATTGTGCATTTTACCTTACGTGGAATGGTTGGATACATTTTGTCAGGGAGTTCAATTGTCATTATTGACGTTTCTTGTGAGCTCTTGAGATCTTGATATACGAACGGGAAGGTCCATGGCCGATGGCATAGCACTTCCCCGTGTGATAAAGAACGAACTGTTGCATTGTGAACAAACGCACTCCGAGCCTACGAGGGGAAGTTCTCGGAGCTGATACCAGCGGGCCCGCGGTCGCGCGAGTCAGCACAAGCTGTGGTCTACCAGTACGTACAGCAGTAGTGAGCACGTTCAACGAGTTTTTCTGCCAAGGAAAAAATATATTTCACGTGTTGGCTTTATATATTGACCTTCCTTCAACTGAATGAACCAAAGGCTACTGCTGTACACATGATACAAACGCTATCACCCTCCCTTACCTCCCACCTGTACGGTCAGCCAGTTTGTCTTCAGCGAACATGTTTTTCGTAGAACGGACAATCGAACTTTTAAAGAACAAACGTTTCAACGGGCGAGAAGCGGTCAAAAGAGGCGATCTTGGGGACGAAAGAGGAGAGAATCCTGAAAATAGGTGAACTGCTAAGTTTATCTCGAGTAAATTTGTGGTGCCGTGGTGCCTACTCCTCATCGATTGATGCTGTTTTCGACTATAATCTATTGTTTTTTGCGTTCTTTGGTAAATTGATCTCGTACGTTTCCAGCATCGAAGATCTGTGTGCGCGTGACGCTCGACTTATTCATTCTGTGAATTGAAATCAGGCCCCGGACAAAAACAACTGATTCGTAGTGTCGGCCCAGCTATCGACAATCAATTGGTATCACAAATGAAAAACAAAACCAAGGAGGACATACCCACCCATGATATATGTCTCTCACTTATCCGCGATGCTACAGCTGCGTAATAATAGCAATTCGTAGCGCATGAAACGGATACAACATAGCATAGAAACAACGCTCTGCTGTTGCACTTAAAGCAACCATTAATAGCTTCTGTGGCCTGCATTCCGCCACTCTCACCGAACGCAGAGAACTGAGGTATCATAGTGTCATAACCACAGCTTGCCGTACGCAGCTCGTGTATGGACCACACGTAGGACAATACGATATTGAAGATGCATATTGGCCGGTCAATACGTGCGTTATTTTCGTATCGATTGGTATTGACAACATCAGCACTGCGCCAAACAACATATCGATACGAATTGGTGGACGCAATACTTCATGCCACCCAAATATCGATATGCATAGCAATCGCCAATATTCTTACCACACGGGTCTTGATATCTCTTGATGCGCGCAATGCCAAGAACGGCCGAATATCGATATGAATTGATCAAACCAACATTTTTGCGGTGGACCTATCGATATGATATTGGTGTTACAATATGCTTCAGGGTCAAATATCGGTATGCATTGTCATCATCAAAGTCTGCGTTTTGTGCGTATCGATACATGTTTCGCCTAGTACTGATGCATATTGGCCGTTTCAATATGTTGACAGCCCACGTATCGATATGTATCCAATATGTTAATTTCTTTCGCCAAGTGTACCGCTCTTTTTGATGCATGTTCTCTCTCTCTTGCAGCACATATTTTTAGCGCCTCGATATGTGGTGATCTGTTCCTAAAAATCGGCAACCTGACGTCATTATGTTCTTCGTTGGCACGTGAGTTTTGGTGGCGTGGCACACAACAAGTGTGGACATGTTGTGAAGCCGAAAAAGTCCGACAAGCGCTTGCAAGGAGAAAGGCGAAGAGTTCAACGCTGAAGACAGCACAGCGGTATCACGGTGCCAAAATTTTGGTGACGCACCTGAACAGGCTTCAACGACAAAAAAATTAAAACATACACCTGACGCTGGGCGGTCGGCGCCAAACCACAGCTTTCCTCGTGACGTCAATGTCGAATGCACAAGCTCAGGCCAGCCGCCCCTTTTCCTTCCCCTCCTTGCGGAACGACAAGCGCTGAGCCGTGGACCAAGAAAAACGGATTCTCTGCGGCGGCCCGCAACGAAGAGAAGCACGCTCCCCGTACTCCTAAAACCTGACACACGATGAGCGGAGTGCGGTGCTGGGCTACCGCCCTGACGTACGCCGCTTGAAAACGAAGTATTGACTCTTCGGAAAATATCTTTAACCCGGCACAAAAACACCCACACCCTTGAAAAATCTCATGGCACATCTCCAAGTGAATCCCCCCCCTCGTGCCCTAAACCTCGGGACTGCGGGTCGGCAGCTACCCACGCAGGGTCGACCGTATCGTCGTCTTCGTCGGAGTGCTGTTCCTCCGCGTAGTCCATATCCTGAACCTCGTGCAGCAGTGCCGGGTCCTTGAACCGTTCCTGGAGGGCATTCTGCACAGCGTCATCGGCGAGTTGGGGGATGTCGGGTTGGATGCTGTCGTACTGCGCCCGCAAAAAGAGACACATCTCCAACCGAGCGGGGTCGAGGGAGCCGCGTTTTCGTGGCATGAAAAAGTCCGCGATGCAGAAGTCTCGCTCCATGACACCCGCGGAGTCCGGCACACCGTAGACGGCCTGCGCGGCGGCTCGAAGGGCTACAGGGCGTCGTTTGCCGTGAAGCCGCCAGTACTCAGCGCCGTCCATCTCCCTTTGCTCCTTAGTGAACTTCACGCCCGAGCGGACACGGAGGACAAGGGATTACGTAACAAGGAAGAATACCAGCGCTATACATGGATCAGAAAGAAGAGCAGGCCAACCGAATCAAACGTGGAGGGTTCAGTGTACATGATCACAACGCACCGATCGCTCTTACAAATCCCACTGATCAAGTCGGCAACGGCTGACCGCGCAGCAAGAAGACATGAGTTCGGCCTTCGACAAGACCGGAAACGGACCACACTGCCTTGTTCAGTCACCTTCATCTCCATCCAGTCATTGAGAAGGGAGTTCGCTTCCTTCTTGGCGTCGCGGTCGACGGGAGAGAGAGGCCCCTGGTCGTCGTCGCTGTCGTCCAAGAAACCAGCACCATGCAGCGTTTCATGGGTGTGGTGGCTTGAGACGGAGCCACCCCCCCCCGTAGCAGAGCCGCCCCCCTCCGTAGCAGAGCCACCCCCCGCCGTAGTTCTTGCCCGCTTCGCCACCGGTGTGTCGACGATGGCAGTGGCAGCCTCCGCCGCCTTCTTGTCCCGGACTCTCTTCTCCTTCACAGCGTCAGTCAGGAGGCTGTGAACTTCGGCCCTTATGTTCGTCTTGATTTCGGAAGCGGAAGCCAGGGCAACGCCAACAGCGGCGGTAGAGGCAAGCTTCGAATCTACGTACTTCAACCTTCGCGAGCCCGGACACAGAAACATCGTTCGATCGACGACATGGGAGCGGTTCACCAGGTTCTTCCCGTAGCGCAGCAGGAACCGCGTCGCGAATGCGACTCGGAACGCATCGCGAGTCTCGCGGCCGGTTTCTGTGAGTTGCTGGTGAGGTCGACGGGAGATCGATTTGCCACTTTCCGCGCCGACGGGTGCGACATGCACATTCTTGAGCGGTTTGTTGGGCTCGAGAGTGTCGGTTAGCAAAAAGAAGAGCCGCCTCAAGGCCCCTTGACCAGTTGGCTCCAAGGTCTTCTGGCAGTAGACAATGTTGTCGTTGACCACCTTTACGATGCTATACACCTCCTCAAGCTGGCAAGGGCGCAGGGACAGATGTGGGAACAACAATTGGGGCAGGGCAAGAGGGGTCAATTATGGACGGTGGTGATCATCACCACCACGTGGTCATCACAGGAAAGGGACGGCCCCATGAGGTGGTCTCGATAGGCATGAACCGCGCATCACGTGTGGCACATGCTTGCCAAGGAAGTTTCGTGCTCAAGTGTTTCACTTCAAGCGAACACTGCTACGGCAGTGTGGTCACATTTTCACGATCATCTTCTCTCGTGATCTCCCCCCCCTCATGCGAAATTTGAACGCAGCAGACGGAAAATCTTGTTCCAAGTTTTTTTTTATCAAATTTCACCGGTAGAATAGCAAGCAGCCACCTTGCGTTTATATCGTGAAACTTATGGGATGCGCTGTGGGCTTGCACTGTCATGTGCGGTAACCTGTCCGAGTACTTTCCGAAAACATGAACCGCTACCTGCAGGGACTTGCTCCATACAGGTACCACTACACTTCTGGAACACTCTTTTGAACCTTTTGGATAGAAAGAGAAGACACGAGCGAATCCCCACCTCACCTCGTTCCTCTTGCCCGTCAAGGGGAAAACCGTGCTGCAGTTCATGTACACCACCCCGAGCGCGTCCTATCTCTGCAGCACGCGCAGCAACATGAAGCAGATGGTGACCCAGCGCTGAGCAACAGCTTGCGTGGGCTTCGCTTTCGAGCCTTTCCCACCCGTGGCTTCCTCGATCGCGTCTTCCACACGGATCTGCGACGAAAAACGCAAGAAAACAACACGAGAATAAGCAGCACGAAAACCATGACTAACCCGGTATTTGTGGCAAGAGGTGCTACGTTGGTTGTCACAAGCGGAAAAATCACACCCAACTTCCGGACATCGGAGTTACATGCTAGGAGGGTAGAGGGTGGCGTAATGCGCAGAAAATATCTCTTCAAGGAACAAGTCCGGCATGGATCCTGCCCCTTGGGTGTGCCTCGGGTGTTGGGTACTCGGAGTACTGTTCAACCAAAATCCAGACTGTCCAGCATCCACCACAAAACCACTCCATGTACCACACACGACGAAACGTCTTGAGCTATACCTTGAAGGAAGCAGACCGGTTGGCCATCTCGACGACCTTCTTGCAAAGCTCGGATAAGCAGCGGCAGAGTAGGTTCTTCGAGGCTTCTTTCGTCTGGGACATGCCGGTGCCGTCGATGGTGGCACGGTTGGACATGTGAGGGATGCACCACTCGCGATCGAACGCCTCGCCGACCCCAGTCCGGACGTCACCTCCGGCGTCAGTAACGGCGCCAGTGATGTCCTTCTCAGGCAGGCCATTCTGGGCCAGGACTTGGCGAACCCACAGCATGACCACTTGGCCGGTGACCTTCCCGAGGCTTGGAGCAGGTCGAAAATGCTCCACGGCCAGCAGCATGGTCTGGACGATGCCCTTTGCGTCCATGTAGAAGATGCGTACACCTGCCACAAAAAGCAATTCCAAGCTAGAGAACAAGAGGCAGGTGGAATGTGGGCACATAATTAGATCACGTCACACCTCTGAAAGAGGCGTAGGGTGAGCAACCTCGACTA
>JABAKD010000102.1:0-25000 GCA_012845835.1 Undaria pinnatifida | reverse complement strand
GGGTTGCAGATATGTTTACACTTTGGGGGCGGCGGGGATGGGGCTGGGCAGTTTGATGCCCCCCAATCGAAGCCGAAGAAGCCCAAGGGCCCACCCCGGGGCCCTCAGATCTGCTTTCACTGCGGCCACCGTCGACAAGAAGGCACGTACCAGGAGGCGCACCCTTCTCCGCGTGGGAGGGGGGGGGCTTCCTCAATGCAATGTGCCGCCAGAAAAGCACCGGCCCGAGGCCTGCAGAACTGGGAAAATTAGACCAGACGGAAAGCGGTCGTGGTCGCGGTGTGATTGTGAACAGTGCACAGTAGGGTCGCTTGATACTCCGGCCCATCTTGATGTCGTAGGTTAGCGTCTGCAGTCTCGCGTCGAGTTTTGCGTTTTATCAGTTCACAGAGGGTAGACCGTTCGAGTTTCATTTTTGTTTTTCTTTGTTCGCGAGCCGGTCGGTTCGTTTTGTGTGGCACTGGGGGGGGGGAGCTCACAGCGATACTACGAGCTAGATACTACGCTAGATACTACACCGTTGTCGACGAAATAAGGCATGACCCGGTTTTGATTTGTTTTTCCTTTCCCCTGCTTCCTTTTTTCTGTCCCGAGGAGGGAGGGGAGAAGGGGGGAGGGTTATCTGGCACCCTAATCGTAGCTACCCCTCCCCCTGCCCTTTCTTTGTCTTCCTTCTCCGTTTTTATTTTATTTTCTGCTTTCTTGATGTTGCTTTCTTGTTTCCTCCGAGTTTTCTGATTTGTGTATCGTTTAGTTTTTCTGTGCGTTTGCGTTGCGTAGGCTATTCTAATATTTACGGTTTCGATTTCCTGTCTCGTATGTACTTAGTAGTTTATGAACACAGAGAGAGCTGATATCTTCTAGCTAGGGTGAAGCATCGGCGCGGTACGTATGCTGGACGTGGCCGGGGGGCAAGAACCGTTCAGTGTCAAGAACTCACCACGCAAGAGTCTGCAGTATAATCTGTATTGGTCTATTGAAAGAAGGAAGAATGATCAAAAACATCATCTGGTTGAAGTGGAGTAAACTGCTGTTACACGGGTCCTATTTTTTGGGGTGTTCGTGTCGTCTATTTTTGGCGGAGCCTCATGCATCACTTCCCAGTCTTCAAATATTGTCACCGGCACGCCCACTTCATTCGATATACGCCACAAAGGAGTTCAACCCAAAAAAAACGCGTTGTATTTGAGTATTAGCAACGGCAACATAATATACAATAATACATGTATCACAAGCGTACCTGGTATGAAAAAGTCACTGCTGCTGTGCTTTGCGGCCGGTTGTTACACTGCTTGCCGTCGTTTTACATTTCTTTTATGCGATACAACAGAAAAAAAAAACAGATACCTGGTAAGCACAAGCCTGATACTTAATAAGAAAATCGGAAGCCCCTGTGCTGAAGATAGTGTGTAGAACTCACCCTTTCTCAAATAAGAACTTCAGCCTCGGCCAGAATTATTCCGGTTTCTTCCTCTTTTTCCTGTTTCATTACTTCTACTGTATGAACAGCGTTGTACCTATAATAAGCTATCTGCACTACTACACCTATCAGGTACCTATTATTATTATTGACAGCGAGAAACAGGAATCCTGCGGGTTTCTTATTTTGGCGAGGGTGTTATCTGCACTAACTTCAGCTTCCGGATTTCTTGTCTTTCTGGAAGTATCAGCCTGCCATTCGTACGTCCTGTACTACTTTACGAGTATTATTGTGCCGCCGGCCCTCTGATAAGAAACCGAGGTTTCGGCTTTAGGCTGAATTTTGTATTTTTTTGAGAATTGCAAAATGCTGTGGGCAACCCCACACTAATTTCGGTATAAAAATTACCGAAGTTCTTATTTCTCCGCAACAACCTTGCGTGAGCCCCATTCTTATGAGAGGGAGGCATGCGCGATTTTTTTTATGATGTTTTACCATGTTCCAAAACGCCTCCAAATTTTTTTCGCGCTTCGCGCGATTATTTTAATGCCTTACGAAAGTGTCCCTATGTATGGGATCCGTGCCTCACATCTTCAGATCCAAATAACGCGCACTTCAGATCCTCAGCAGTCAATCATCACCAAGAAGGTCAGCTATCATCTCTTATGACCTATACTATACTCTCTGGTGCGCTACCGTCCACAGGCCACGCCAAAAGTCGATGAATTCACTAGAAGCTGTCACCCATACGCAGAAAGTACGCACAAGGTGCGGAATTCCGTCTCGCAAGTGGCTCTCAGTAGGATGCAGATCACCCTTCATGCGACTCGCCGAAGACCTCACCACGCCCCGCGCATGGTGCACGCGATGGCTGCCTGGTCGGTGAACACTGCTTCGTCCCGACATTGCAGGAATGCTACCAGTAGCTTTTTTAAAAATCATCACTTTGCCTTCCAGCTCAACTCCCAAGAGGTTTTACCCTCAACGACCTTCTGGACAAGCCGTGGTCACAGGTGTCTTCCCTTCTCCCCCTCGGCATGTGCCTTCATTTATTATCGCGCATTGGCCTCACCATTCCCAAGCTTCATATTTTCACGCTCGTCGATTTTCATCGAATTTATGGGCATGCGACTACGGCTACGTGCATGAAATGAGCACATTCCCCCCTAGCAGCCCAGACCGCTTCGTGTGGCCGATACTTCTGCTGTGTATACCACTGACTAGTTGTCATTTGGTATTTCGCCGCTTTCCCCCTCTGCATTCCCAACAACCACCCGTGTTTTATTTCTCTTTCCATGTTACTACTACAGCAGTGGTCCCTCTGTAGTGCCGGTTGCCCTTTGTAGCGCCTGTGAAAGGGCTTGGCACAAATGGGAACAAATCTATTAGTTCAATGACCGTACGCGGAGGAGTGCCGGTTGCCTCTATAGTGCTGCATGTCCGGCTGGAATACACCGACGCTGTAAAGAGACCACTAATAAGTACTGCTGTTAAAAATGTACTACTTATAGTGTCGTGATCTTCCATAGTAGTGTGGTGCCTTGACCAGATGACAATACCCGCACTAAAGCGGTACCTCGCACTATCCCGGGATAATGCTGTACTGGTACTCTGTAGGACGATGGCGTGACAAGCGATGTTCACCGCCCTAATCTGGGAGCCCGCACTCAAGGGTACCGACACTAAAGTGGGACCCCGCACTATCTCGGGATAATGATGTACTGTTTTTCTGTAGGACGGGCGCGTGACTATCGATTTGCACCGCCCTAAACTGGCTGCCCGTACTAGGGGTACCGCACCAAACTGGCTGCCCGCACTAGAGGATACCGCACTAACGGGAGATCACGGCTGCACTACTACTACTACTACCGATACTAGTCCTTCCAGTACCGCAAAAAGTACAGGGCGTTTCACGAGTCATGCGTTACCCGGCCCGGCCCGCCGGTCGGGTCACGAGATGTTCGAAACCTCACGGGTCGAGCCGGGTTGGGCCAGTTTTTTTTGGAAAACTCACGATATCGGATCGAATCGGATCGGGTCGGGTCGGGTCGGGTCGGGCCAGGAGGTTTTAAAATCTCACGGGTTGGGGTCGGGTCACCCTGACCGGATCCGACCCACGGCAACTTATCCGACTGGTGAAAAGCCCCGAAAAAATCTCCCTCAACTCTCCTTCCAAAATAAAAGTACCCGAAACGTGCTTTTTCACAGTTGTGTTAGGTGAGTCATGTGCACGACTTGGACCTATCCTCGACAAAAAATGGTAAAATATATAGTCATAACCATATACCCTATACCCCCATAAACCCCTAGCGCTAACCCTAAGCCCCGACAGCCCTGAAAAAAACACTGGAATAAAAGATGGAGTGAGGAGCTTGTGTGGGATACCAATCATGTTGCCGAAGCTAGGCCTAGTCGTATACACCACTGAGTGGTGTAACAAAGACTTTTGGCTGTACGGTGGCGGTTGAACGAACACCAATCTCAATCTCAATCTCAATCTCAATCAGACCAACCGTTTCCTTGATTCTTTTCCTTTGCATTTTCTCGGCACGACACGCTCCGCGCCCCAGACTGCTGCTTTTCGATACTTAACTATCAAACGCCGCGACGCGCACCCTCATCAAATAATAAGTCATTAGTCGTCGCAAGCCGTCGCGCCGAAGGGGGGGAGGGGGCGACGGTCCCCATCAGGCTCGAGGGAGAGAAAACAAGAAAACTGTCCGTAAAAAAAATGCAAAACTCTCGAATATCCCCCCAAAAAATTGGCACATGGCAAAACTGAACATGAACCTCAAAACAAAACCCGCACACCCCGAGTGTTGCTGGGTGTAAGGCTCTGTGCATATAATACATGAGCTTAAGTATACATTGTACATGAAAAATTGCATGTGTGCTCGTATCGGCTAGGCATCTACTGCCGTACAAACATAACACCACAATGCAAAATTGTTCATAATCCGCCTTTCTCCATTTTATTATCGACTATCAATAGCTAATCTAGCTACAGCGTCTATAAAATTTAGCGTGCCAGGCATCACACAATCTAGCATCTCTTGCAGAGTGGAGACTAGCGAAAACGAACACGAAGACAAGAACATGCGCGCACGCACGGACATGTCCAAATAAATGACCACCTGGTGCATACCAGAGCGTTATACCTGGTATGCGAACAATGTAAGAAATATACCGTTCACCGCTACTGTAACTACCAGAATCGCAAAAAAAAAACACCACGCGTCCTGTATGCTACAGCACGGACACTCCGCTACCGACGAGAAAACAACAGCGGTAGCAGCAGCAGTACAATCACCACCACCACCACCATCACCATCACCACTGCCACCGTCATAGCGACGACCACCATCACCACCACCACCAGCGCTAGAGGGCGCTAGAGTCTCCCACCGTCCGTCCGATGCCCAACCGTGGTAGTTAACCAACGGCAACAACACGGGTAGGTATGGCCGCCCACTCGACCCTACCCTACCCGACCCTGCCCTACCCTACCCTACCCTACGTTACCCTACCCTGCCGTACCCGACCTTACCCTACCTTACCCTACCCTAACCAACTGACCCTTTTTCAGCTCTTTGTCGGCCAAACTTTGTGTTTTCATACGGACTGTCAAGAGACGGCAGGGGAGGGAGACGGAACAGCAGGAGGGCGAACTGCCCCCCTCCCCCCTTACTCCTCCACCTCATACAAAGCTGACATGATGTAACTCAAACGCCACATCGCGGAATCTCGTGTGTTGCACAGGGCTGTGGCGGTTTTACATACCCACCCGGAGGCGGAACGGACGGCGACGGATACCTTTGGTAACGATTATGGTGGGGGAGTGGGGGGGGGTCGTATCGTGCATGACCGTAGTCCGAAGGGCCATAGATCCTTGCATCACCACAACGCCGGGACGGGTGGTGGTGGCGGCGGGGAGTGGGGGGTGAATGTCAAATATCACCACCCCTCGGAATCGCCCAAAATGTACTTTCGTCTCACTGATAGGCCTGTAAACAGACAGACAGACAGACGTTTAAATTACGTACCAGAAGCCGGTACGTATCCCGCTTTGAATAGGCCTTCCAGCCAAAGGCTAGAAAAAAAACAGAACCCGGTCGTTTCGCTCCCGAAGCCTTATCTTATTGCAAAACTGTTTTTCCGAAAAAACAAAAAAAATACACAAGCAGCGTCGCGCTTCCCGTTGTGCCTTGTCTCATTATGAAGAGGCTTAGTTTACCAGGTATTTTCCAAAGAAAAGGAAAAAACGAAGAACAACGTTGCGATTCGCGCTTCACACGTCGTGCTCAGCCTTACTACTCAATCAACCCGCATCTGTGTCCCTGCCGACGCCAGGTTTATTCGAGGGGAAACGCCTGGTTTAAAACCTTCGCCGTCCACTCAAACGTCGGAAAAACAGCCGCGTTCACCGGCACGGCGCGAGCCATCGTGGCCCCGACCCCTCTAAAAAAACGCCGGACGCCGGGAACGCCGCCGCCGGCGGAGTTGTACACGTGGCGGAAGCAGGCAGCTATGCTTCGGGTCGAGGGGTCCAGAGGGTTGGTAGAAGCCTTTTACCGTATTTTTTACCGTGTTTTGGAAACAACGGCGAAGGGGGGTGGCAAAGGGGTCGAAGGAAGGGGAGAAGAGGAGGAGGGCGAGGACGGACGGGGAGAGGGGAGAAAAGGAGGGTGAGCAAGGGGGGCAAGGGCGAGTTAGAGGGGAAAAATAACATGCCAGAGGACATCAGGACAAGGGCAATTAACCACAGTACAATGGTTCAGCAAAAAAATCGACGCCGGAGGGGAGCGTGCACCAGTGCCGTTCGACGAACCTGTTGTGCAGACTGTCGAAAACCAACCCACCCGCTAGAATCCCCCCCGACACCCTCCCCCCCCCCCCCGAAACCACCCCTTACCACCCTCCGCCACTACCCCCAATACATCCAAAAAATTACTCACCATCTGGAGCATAGAATTAACCCTATCCAGCGGGTAGATCTCCACCCAACTCATCGCGCCCCCCGCCCCCCCCAACCCCACCCCTCCCGACCCCCCGTCAGGCACCACCCCTAAACCCCCACAACTCTCCCAAAAAAACATCATCTCACCATTTGAACAGACTTGACCACATCGAGTGGATAAATTACCAGCCAGCTCACTGCCCCCGCGAAGCCCCCAGCCCCAAACGCTGACGCCTGCTCGCCCAGCCCCCACCTTCGCGCTAAACACTCCTTGGTCGCCTCGTAGGCTGCGAAGTAGATGCCACAGGAGGGCGTATCTCTTGTCACAGTCACCGGAGCGGCTCGAAAAAGTGCGCCGATACCATCGGCCTTTAAGAGCTTAAAAGCGCAGTCTATTGGTCCTTCGAAGGCAAGCTTGCTCGATCCCGGGGCGCCGACTTGAACCTGTTGTGTGAAGGCGGGGAAGGGGGTGGGAGCAGGGGGGGGGGTAGTGCGTGGGGGAAGTGTGTGTGGGGGGGGGAGGGGGCGCTCCACATACTGCACTGCACCGTACCGTACGATACGATACTACCCTATACCATGCAATATCGTGCCATGTCATTCCAACAACCACCACATTCACCTGCAGCTTAACCTTGATATTGTCCGTGGGAATCGTCACCACTGTCTGGCACATTCCCGCGAACGACCCTCCCAAGAAGCTCCACACCAAGTCCATGCTCCGTCCAGCCTCGAGCGTTTGTTCTCTTCGGTCACCACTGCTGCTGCTGCCATCGCTGCCACTTTTACTGCCGCTGTTATGCCCGTCCCCCCCCTGTCCGCGTCTGTCGTCCATGAACCCGTAGGCAGTCAGTGCCTGGGGATGGAGCGCGGACGGAGGGATTTTACGTGTATGGTTACCCCCATGCGCCCATGTGCACTGACATGCGCGGCGCGGCGTGGGCACCAGCTAAGTAAATAGAACCTCCTGGGCGGAAATATAAATACCGTTGGAGTATCAGTATGAAATACAAACGGTCCTTGTATTATGTCCAGAGTGGTGTAGAGAGACCCAACGTTCCCTTCGGCTAGGGTGAGTAGGGGGGGTTAGTGCCGGCTCCGGCAGAAACCAGAGCAAGTAGGTATTGAATACATGAGCGAGACAATGGGTATGTGTACGCGGCACCATCATCGACACTATCACCAGAGAAACAGCAACACCTCTGTTGCCAAAACACAACAGCAACAGCAACAACAACAACAACAACAACAACAACAACAACAACAACTACAACAACTACAACAACAATAAATACGACAATGGATGTAAGTCCACGGGCACCTCACGACGTTGACCGTGACACCAACACCAACACCAACACCAACACCACCTACACCAACACCGACACCTACAACAACACAAACACCAAGGCCAACACCAAAACCTACACCAACGCCAATACCAACACCAACACCAACACCGACACCGAAACCAACACCAAACACCTGCACCAACATCAACACCGACACTAAACACCAACACCAACGCCCACGACAGCACCAACACCAACGCCAAAACAAATTCCAACACTAATATCTACACCAACACTAACGCCATCACCGACACCTGCACAAACGCCAACACCGAACACCGAACACCAACACAAACCTAACGCCACACCAATACATACACCGACATCGACACCAACATAGACGCCAACAAAGAACGCCAACATCAACAACAACATCAGCACCATCACCACCAACACCTACACCATGAACACCGCAGACCATGCCACCAACGCAACGCCGGCAGGTTGTAACTAGGTGCCCATTCGCTCCAACAATGTTTCGTAAGCCGTGACTTCTCACGTGCGCACCAGTCACAATCGCAGCTCTCAAACAAGGTTTCACCCACTTACCGTATCTCTGCCGTCGTACTGCTGTAGATCCCTTTACAATCAAGTAATATCGGCTTCAGCCATCCGAAAGGGGTCCTTACTGTTAACCGCGGGTCAACAACAGCAAACAAACGAGCACCTCGTTCTTCCTAAATATCGCGCCCAATGCCCTTAAGGATTACCGGCCTCGGCCTCGGCATCCCCGTTGATTGGACTGCCGGTCCAATGGCAAGGTAACATAAGTTAATAGCTGTCGCTGGGAACCCGCGCAGTAGGATACTACCACAAAAAAACTGCTTGAAAAATCGTCAGCTGTGAGCGCGACAGGTTGAACGCAAGAGTGCGTGGCCGCGCGTTTTTTTCTAAACGTATTCAATATTTTAAGCTGTCGTAACTGCGGTCAACTCGTGCGCGTTGGTGGCTGGCGGCCGACTCGGGGTAACTCAAAACAGGGACCCTATTTTTCGGGGCTTTCGACGGGTCGGATTCCTTCTCGCGGGTCGGATCGTGTCAGGGTAGCCTGGCCCGTCCCGTACTATTTGAAAGCCTCCTGGCCCGACCCCACTCGACCCATGAAATCTCCAGTCCCTCCTTATCCGACACGAGAGTCATCCCACGGTAGGTGATGAACGTTTTAGGCCAAACTTGTCTGACCGGTTGAGCTCCTCTCGTGTACAGCTATCGATTAGCATGATGTTCTTAGGAGTGTACTTGCTTTAGGACCATCAAAAAGCGCATGCAGATGTTGGTCGGGATGCGCGAACAAACGCCTTCCACGTCATGTTTCGGCCTGTGAGATATCGAGTTCCTCGCGTAAGCCAAAATTAGAAACTCGCATCGTAAATAGCAGTGCCATCGGGGCGAGGCCTGAACCTCTGTCCTGTCCTGCCCGATCAGGACCAGCGCCAGGCGATCGGGAAACCAAGAACCGAACCGTTTGCCCGACAAGTCTGCTCGCTAACGTTTGCCAAAAGGTGGCCGAGACTAAGCGAGCCCCGCGTTGGTCGCTGTTTGCGTACTGGGACAGCAATTGATCTACGGTGTGGTACGAAGGTGCGAGGCTCTAATCGTTTATTTACTGGGACAGCGGTCTATCATACGGGTTGGAGTGAGTGCGGTGCGGTACTAGTCGCTCATGTTGAACGTCCCCCGCAGCCGCTGGCGAGGGCGAGTGATGGCCGTAAATAGGGGTGAGGAAGACGTTTCGGGCCCCTCAGCACACCAGCCCGGGTTGTATTTGTAGAGAACAGGCAAGCGGTGTCCCGTGCGTGATCGTGGCCGCGACCATGAATGTTCGCACGACGTACGCCGTCCTCGTCTCAACCCTATCGTAGTTTTCGAAGGAGATCCAGCCCGACCGGTTGCCAATTCCGCCCCGGTCACTGTCTGCTGCTGTATCCCACTGGGAAGGGGACCATTCGAGGGTCCTCGACTGCACACTTGTCTAGAGGGCCCTCACCGCCCTCGTCCTAACCGTCAAGCAAATACCGATTAGGGCCGTTACAGCATCTGCGGGCTGCGCTGCGCGCTTCTTTCCATCGCTATCCTTTTGAGCAGCGAGGGGGAGAAACCGCAAGCACAGCTCATCAATGCTGCTACAGACCTAGCAATATTTGTAATTCGGGCCGGGCGAGGGTGGGGGGGGACTCTCCGGGCATACATGCAAAGGAGGGCACTTGTACAATCCCCTTGCCAGGAGTGAGACAGCCACAGACAACGAAGAAGGACTTGGAACCGACCGCTTTCGCAAACTACGATCGGGTTGAGACGAGGTCAGCCTGCTACTTCACGCCATCATCCATCACTGCGGCCACGATTGCATGCGGGACACCACTCGCCGTCCTCTACGAGCGCACCCCGGACGGACATTTTGAGGCGTCATCGGCAACGGTCTACGACACTCCCATTGAGGGCATCACCATCCCCCCTCCAGCGGCTGCGGGTCAAGTTCAAACGTGAACGACACGCTGCACTCATACCAAGCCGTAGACCAATTGCTGCCCCAGCACGCAACCAGCGAAAAAACACGCGAGTGCAATGCAAGGAGTCGCGTACATCACGGACGCAGCATTGCCCTACTCGTGTTGCTACTGTTGCCCCTCCCTTGCAACCCGGGTCGTCGTAGGATCTCAAAACACCGGCCACCCCGCCCGGGCTACTGGTTGGGAGAGGCGCTCTGCCCTATAGCACCCTCCCAACACAACAGAAGCGGGGAAGCGCAAAACCCACGATGGTTGGTAGGGAGGAATCTCGGCGCACTCGATCCCCCCAGTGCCCGGGGGCGGGCGGCTCCAGGGTCGCGGGGTGGCTACCGTAGAGCGACAATCGATGGCGTCATCACCTCTACGGAAGGACCCACGCGTAGGTATCGTCCATTCTGCCGGTCGGTAAGTCACTCGGTCTATCGGTCGGTACAAAAATCAGTCGGACCGTCAGCTTGAAAAAAAAAGTAATGGATGCGTACTTAGAACATATCGACAGCGAGAGGTTATGCAGAGAGGAACATGCTGACGGCAACTGACGGCTACTGATGCAATTGACGGCAACTGACGTAACTGGTGCAACTGACGGCTACTGATGCAATTAACGGCAAATTGATGCAACTGGCGGCAACTATTACAACTGGTAACAAACTTATGCAACTGGCGGCAACTGATGCAACTGACGGCAACTGACGGCAACTGATGCATTTGGCGGCAACTGGCAGAAAATTGGTGCAACTGATTCACCTGATGCAACTGACGAAAAAAACGATGCAACTAACGGTAACTGATGAAACTAACGGAAACTGATGCAACTAACCGCAACTGATGCAACTGACAGCAACTGACCGACAGGAAATTGGTGCAACTGACGGAAACCTGATGCAACTGACCACAACTGATGCCAGAAACAGACAGACGGCAAACATCTGATGCAAACTTACGCAACCGAGGGTCACTAACCCTCTGCGACTGAGCGTAAGCTCCGAAGGTGATGGCGTTCACGATGGTGGCGGAAACCAGGGGAGCCCCCATGCCCTTGTACAAGGCCCGAAAACCTGCCCTCGCCGGACACACGCCGGGAGAAGCACAGACGCACACGGCGGCAGCGCACGAACGCGCATCACACACAACACGCGCGACGTACAAACAAACGCGAAACGCGGCGTAACACACGTTAAGCACACACGGAGCGCATGCGCGAAGTACACACATACGCGAAGCACATACGCGCAACGAAAGGGCACGGGGACGCGCAAAAATTGCGGGGAGAACGGTCGGAAGAAAGAAGCGATTTAGATCGGATCTCGTCAAAAACATATACACCTACGCACACGATGCGGCAAGAGATTGGCGCGGGGTTTCGAAACAGTCAGGGTCGAGGTTGGGGTTGGAGTCGGGGTCGAGGTTGGGGTTGGAGTCGGGGTCGGTGCTGTGGTTGGCGTCGCGGTTGCTGCCGGGGCGGGGGCGGGGGCGAGGACGGGGGAATGCGGGAAGGGGGGAACACGGGCGCCGGCGTGAATACTGTATTTTACCTTCTTTGGACACTGTCTCCACGGTGCACCCAATCGCCCCCTTGTACGCCACCTGGGGCGGCGGCGGCGGTGGCCTCTTGTAAGATGAAGCAGACGCTGTTGATGCAGAGGGTGATGCTGCCGCTACTGCCGAGGATGCTGCCGTCGGGACGTCTTGCGTTTGCAGGCGCACCTTGACGGTGTCGAACGGCTGAACGCGAGAAAAAAAGAAGAAGTGATGTTAGCAAAGCAAGCAGCCGTTTCGGGATTTTCAACCCCCTGTTACACGTGCACTCAGATATTGGGAACACGCTATCGTACTCGGAATTTAGTCCTGGATAAACGCATGGCAGCATAGACGCCCATGGGCAGCCAAATCTTCGAAGTGAGGAAACAACACCCGTACACATCGTACGCAACAGTAAGCAACACAAACGGGTTAACCCGAAAAATACCGAAAGCAAGAGGGAAGCAGAGAGGCGGGGCGTGGTTTGATGGAAGTGTTCACTTACCCCGGAAAAGCGCGGCGCTTCATAGCATGCGTTCACAAGAGCACGGCAAACAAAGATTGACGCTGCATGCATACCCTCTCTCTCCTGGGTTCCAGGTATAGAGACCAAAACAGGTGGAAACAGCGACCGTATCGACCGTCTATAGACCTTGCTACTCACTCCTTCCCCACTCCGGAGGTCGCCCTCGGCATACTCACCCAGTTTTCAGTCATCCTCAGCTCTTAATTGCCGACGGGAAAACTACTTACTCCAAAAATAAATACCTGGAATCGGATCTTTGGTATTATGGTCAAATGGTCAAGACGACATACTCTGAGTTTGAGGACGTGAGTTCGACTTCGCAGAGTTGCCTTTAAGAAAACAACATTTTTCACATTTTAAACCTTTTTTTCGTACGCCTTTTTGCCTTGTTTTAGTTTTTTTTTGGTTTCATCCAGGCAGGAATCCTTCTGGTTTTCAAGTGCTTGTAAGCGACGAGGGTCAGGCAAAGGGGGGAGGTGGGAAATAGGCACATGCCACATGAGTACTCGTACTCGATGGACTGTTATCTCACTTGTCGAGGTTTTCACTCGTGCGTGATATGTTGCAATATACTCTGCATGATGATAAGTACCAGTAAATTCCAGTATATGGGCGTGGTGGAGTTTTGAAAGGTACCCTGTAGTCGTTGATATAATTTAGGAGGTTCGCACGAGTATCTTTGGACATTGCTTTTGAGGACGAATACTGCAAGGACTTCTGCTTGGTGGTTGTTGCTCGCTCGCGGGGTTTCGTTGTTGATTAATACGGGTATCATATGTACATTATTAATAGGGATATTTTGTAACGTAGTCCTGAGGCTGGTAGTTTATATGGTTGGCGCGGGTTATACTGTTAGTCCATATCACGTTTTAGGACGATTGTCAGGTGGTCCCCGAATGGGATGCAGGGTTGTTGGTGTTGAGAACCGTTCTCCTTACGGTTCCCGGTGTTTTTACTCCTCTCTCCTTTGGTTCGCTGCCTATGCACAAGGCTGACATTACTCTAAAGGAACGGGATAGGACAGGCAGAGCAGAGCAGTGAACGATGAGGGGTCTCTTGCCTGGACCAACACCGTCACTCACATTATCGCCCATCTATGATGGCCTTGACGCGAATGTGACATACACTTATCACCTGGTTTCACCCCAACCATGACACGGTGTCGCGTCGAATCTATATACTATCAATCTACGAGGAGCACACCACAATATTAGGCAACCTTGAATAATAGCCGTACATGCAGACCACATGGCAATCAAAGGATGTAAACAAAACATCCAGAAATTGGAAGGTGAGTCGAAGATGCGGCTATTCGAAACAAACGAAATCGAAAATTCAGGCCACAGATCATAGATGCCCCCACAACCCGTTGTGAGGCTAATACGCCTCATTAGCAACAGTTACAACCCTGTGATGGAGTTCAGAGCCGTGAGAGCTCGAGGTCGGGTACGCACCTACGGTATACAAGTAGCAATCGGCCTACGAAAACACGAAGAACGAGGCCACTGAACGAAATGACGACGGATTCCATAACACGATCTCGTCCAGAAGCTGTTTGTTTTATCTGTTTCTGTCTGCGGTCGCCGGTTTCGTTGGTTATTTTGCCACAGCGATGATGTCGTTTAGCAGGGTAACATTTCTGAACTAGGAATTCACGCGACTATTTTACAAGTAATATCGTTCAACCACAGAGGTTCGCGCGATTATACATATATATATATTATAAAAACAAAAATACACTCCAGCTGTGAGATCGAAGAGTTCGTCGAAACTCATCTTTGCAAACTGTGTGTGATACTCTGATCGCGCGTATTACTGGGTGTGTGCGTCCTCATTAAGGATATAAGTCGGCGACTCCCCTTAGAACTACAGTGTAGCTTGTACCAGGGTCAACAGATATATGTACGCAGCATATTATACTATGGATACATCAAATGTAATACATGGACCGAGGGCGCCCGGACAGTCTTTTTTCGACACCTCCCATCAAAAATGGTCAGCATGGAAAACTAACCGGAGAGCTGTGATCGCAAAAAAATATGGAAGAAAACTAGTATTTTCTTCATTTTTTTTCCTCATTTTTAGATGACTTGGTTTTAAAGACCCCCCGCGGTGTCGGAGCGCTGTGATCGCAGGACAATTTAGAAAAAAATCATTTTTTTTAATGCATGTTTTACATTTTTACATCACTCGGTTCAGAGACCCCCCGCCATGTTTTCTTCTAGATCGTCCTGCAATCACAGGGCTCCGGTTAGTTTTCCATTCTGAACATTTTTGATGTGAGGTGTATGCTATCCCAATCCCCGGGCACCCTCGTATGGACAGCATATTAGAGGACAACCGGTGTTGTCTCTTTTTGTTGCCTGTTGCGGTGTCGTTTGCTGTTGGCAGAGTGCACGGGTGGTGGTGTTCGTATCCACCGCTCGCTGCTTGAGACGCGTGCTTACGATAGAGGCATACCTTTTTTTGGCGAAAATGGTTTCTGACTGACGGGGCTCCTTCACCCAAAATCGTCGGAAAATACGCCCCCTTAATTTTGGCATTATTCTCGTCGTGTGCCTATAGGCCATGAGATTTTTCAATCCAGTAGCAGTTTCATTTTTCTCCAAATCGGTTTTTGGGTTAAGAAGGACGTGCCTTGAGCTCCTCCTAAAGTGAGGGGTAGTATTAAGAAAACTAGAGGTGCACCTGTATCGTAGCACCAAACGTGACGGGTATAGTATTCATCATGCTATTAATAGTAGGCAAAATAATGGCAACAAAATAAATAATACCAACTATTTATTTCGAAGTATAGGGCATATTTTACTGGTGTTTTGATTTCGGAGCTACCAGGTACGATAGAAAGCATCTATATCAACGTCATACCTTTTTTTCAGCATAATACTCGAACACCGCTTGCCTTCCGAGTGAGTATGAAATAAATACGTTTCTATGTATTCAAAGGACAGTACATGTGTAAAAACGAGAAGCCGGTGTATCACGAGGCTTGCGAAGATGAATGTAGACCCTAAATTTATAATTTTATCGAACTCACAGCTGACGTGTTTAGAATAATTATACCTGAGTATATTATAAAAATAATTATATATATAATGCGTTCCCGTGCTGTTCCATCATTAGCCAACAACAAAAGATAGCTTTCACTACGAGCGCGTACGTACAAACAACCATAATAAGAAATGAAAATACAACACTCCGTACTACGACACCTGTGAGATCAAACATTAACATTTCGTCGAAGCTCGTCGTTGCAAGCGGTGTGTGATACGTCGACTTAGTTTTTTTTTTTTGTCCTCCGGCGGATGGGGAAAAACAAAGCTTAAGGCCATTTCTTATGCAGTCGGATTTGTCAGTCGAAAACGGCCTTTTTCGACTGAAGCCCAAATCGGGCTTTCTTACGCGGTCGAAAAAGGGCTTTTTCGACTCAACTTTTTTCGACTGAGAATTCCGACTGGCGGATCCAGTCGAAAAACTCGACTTTTTCGACTGGATCCTCTAGTCGAAAAACTCAGTCGAAAAAGTTTTACACGTGTTTTTTGAACCGATCGCATCGCCCATCCCACCACCAAACACACATCCACACGGCCACACGGCCACACACCCATACCAGGTACCACACTGCAGTATCATACAAGGCGCTGACGCTGGCTTGGCTATCCCTGCTGTTGCTTCTCGCAGCAAGTCAGCGTGGCGCATTCCTAGGTCCGCTCGCCAGCAGCGTGTATCACACGACGGCAGCAGCGCGCGGTCTCGATCCCATGCTGCCAACAACGGCTGCGCCTGCTGCAGCTTTGGCGGCTTTCGGCTGAGTGCAACTCCACGAACGTAGCTTTGGCGGCTTTCGGCTAAGCTCAAAGCCACCAACTCGTTGGGACGAAGGTTCGTCGAGCCGTTGCTCGCGGAGACAGCGCGAAACACAGAGCTGCCAAAACGATTTCGCCTGCTGTACAGCAGTACTCCCTCACACCAACCGCCTCTAGGAAGAGCACAAAAACTATAAAATCGACTCGACTGACGATAAGAAGAAGGACCAGGAGAATCCAGCCGAAAAAAAGTCCAGTCGAAAAGGGCCGTTTTCGACTGGCGGAATCCGACTGCATAAGAAATGGCCGAAGCTCACCACACTTCCACGTATTTTCATGCACGTCGTCGTGTGTCAATTTAACTCAATTGTACTCGCAATCCAGCGTTAGCTGGCGTGTCCTTCAGTTCCCGTGATAGCGATAGCGCGAGCTGTCCCTACCGGCGGTCCCCGTTACTACTCCGGCAGCGCAGTGCCGGTGTATGGGGATACGTGAGTACATCGACCCGACCGGACCCCTGGGGGTCAGGTGCGGTGGAGATAGCCACGATCGAGTGTTACTGCGTGTGTGTCTTCATTAAGAATATTGGCCGGCGACTCCCCTTAAAACTAGCTTCTACCAGGGTCAGCAGGATGATGTTAATCAATTTGAGCACGAAAACTATAAAACCTGTACTTGAGGGAGACAAAATCTGACGGCTGTGGAATGCACCAGTTTGTAATGTATCTAGTCGTATGACCGATGAGGGGAGGGTATTTGAGTTTTTAGGGGGGGGTAAAGCGGGGGGGGGGGGTTAACATTGTTTAGTTGGATAGATGAATGCCCGACAGGAGCTTACTGCACGCGTGGTGCTAGGTGTAAGGCGATGGTGGGGGCCGCGGCGGGGAAGGGGGGGGGGGGGGCGTACTCAGTTTGTGCATGGCCTTAGTCGTATGACCATAGACCCTCGCATCCCTACTTTGCCGGGACGGAGCACGCCGGGTTTTCACCAACTAGGCAGACATTGCTTGCACCAAGCGCGAAGCGCCGTGAGGTGTTTGGCGAGTCGCATGAAGGGTGAACTGCATCCTTCCAAGAACCGCTCGCAAGACGGGACTTCGGCACCTTGTGCCTACTTTCTTGCTGATGGGTGACAGCGCCAAAGAGTTATTTTGTTTTCTGGTGTGGCCACTCCAGAGACAGCAATGGGTATTACTATGTAACTGTCTCGTGGGTGCCTTACTGATAAGGAATTAGTGGGGTATTAGTCCATTTGACCACTTGCAGAAGGCCAACCCATAGCTTACCCAAACTAAGCCTTATAACACTCTCCCCCCCTGAAACGGTGGAATAGCAGGTCGGCTGGATATACGGGCGGAGCATGGAGTGGTGAACTCGTCGTAGCTTGTCATAGTCAGACTTGTTCGGGCTCCACGTCATGCAACCGTAGAGCAGTGTCTCGATCACGATAGGGTGTGGTGAACCCGTCGTAGGCATAGTCAGGCTTGTTCGGGCTCCACGTCATGCAACCGTAGAGTAGTGCCTCGATCACCTCGGCTTTCAGCAACCGCACCTTCAACCGTAAGCGCACACCCGGGCGATCATAGATTCCCATCTTGTACCGCTGGAAGCACGCCCAGGCCCTCTAAAGATGCCGCGTTATTTCAATGCTAAGTTCTCTGTCTGCGGTGATAGCCCCGCCCATGTACACAAGCTCGATTGTTTGTATACCTGGCCGGCTGCATTTGATGGTGAAAGACACTTTCCCCCCACCTTTGGTTTGCAGGCACGTGATTTCTGTTTTCGCCTCGGAGACCGTAAGCCCGAACGCCGAGCACGCAGTCACGATCACCGTCATCATCCTCTCCAGCCCTTCTGATGATTGCGATACGATGCGGACATCGTCAGCGTACAGCATACCCCACAATCTCTGCACGTGCACAGCTGAGATTGTGGGGTATGTTGTACGCTGACGATGTCCGCATCGTGTAGCGAGCATCAGAAGGGCTGGAGAGGATGATGACGGTGATCGTGACTGCGTGCTCGGCGTTCGGGCTTACGGTCTCCGAAGCGACAACAGAGATCACGTGCCGGCAAACCAAAGGTGGGGGGAAAGTGTCTTTCACCATCAAATGCAGCCGGCCAGGTATACAAACAAACAATCGAGTTTGTGTACTTGGGCGGGGCTATCACCGCAGACAAAGAACTTAGCATTGAAATAACGCGGCGTCTTCAGAGGGCCTGGGCGTGCTTCCAGCGGTACAAGATGGAAATCTATGATCGCCCGGGTGTGCGCTTAAGGTTGAAGGTGCGGTTGCTGAAAGCCGAGGTGATCGAGACACTACTCTACGGTTGCATGACGTGGAGCCCGAACAAGCCTGGCTATGACAGGTTACGACGGGTTCACCACTCCATGCTCCTCCAATGCATCGGACGGCGGAAACGGAAGCGCGACGGCCACACCCTATTGTACGCCGACGCGCTTGCCAAGACAGCTTCCGAGAGCATAGAGGCGAAAGTGCGCCAACGAAGGATATTGTTTGCGGGGTTCGTAGCACGCATGGGGGAGGAGCATCTGCCACAGAGGGTGATGTTTGGGGAGCTCGTTGGGGGTGAGGGCTACTCAGGGGGGCAAGAGAAGGACTGGTTGGTGCACCTGAAGGAGGATATGTCGGTCTTTGGAATGAAGTTCGAAGGGTGGCGAAAGGCTGCTCAGAAGGCGGGCAGATGGTTTCGACGGGTAGAGGGAGCCGAGTTGTTCATGCGGAATTGGCATGAAGCGGAGAGACAAAGAGCTGCAGAGCGACACGCAAAGGCCGCGGCAGCGCCATCCACCGTTGGCATCTCTAAACGGCCGGGGGGGGGGGGGGGGGGGGGGGAAGGGGGGCGTCCTGCCCAAGAGACTGAAGTCTGGGTCTGGCCATCGTCGTCTTGAAATTTGTGGGCCTTCCAATGGCTGTCACAATTTAGCGTAAAGACGCCCTGACTCCTTCGCCTTGTTGCGTTCTCTCCCCAGTGCCATTGATGCACTTGATACCCTCTATGAGCCCAATGCCGTCTGTAGTCAGTTCCTAGGGTCTGCAGGTATGACGTTTTTTCTCCTTTCCTTCCCTTGCTTCCTCTTCTTGTCTTGTCTTATTTTTGCTTTTCTTGTCTTTTCTTTTCTTTCCTTTCCTTTTTCGCTTTCTTTTCATTCATTTCCTTTCCTTCCTCTTATTTTCTGTTCTTTGTTTATTTTTTTCCAATTGACCTGAGTCTGACGTGCGTATGCGTAGTGATAGGTACTACGTGTAATATATAAGTGGTAGTCCTTCCTGGGTGGCAAGCGGTATAGTCGGTTTTCCAGGCGCGAGTAGTGAGACGTATGCACCAGTATGGACCTGGCACATCGTAGGCTGACTCCCGATTTCACTTTTTATATGTTTCTGGCGGAGGCATGAATTGCGTCAGCTGTGATACATGCGTGTACCACCTTTGGTTTGTGTTTTTTTCCTGGGGTATTCCTCAGCTCCAGAGTGACTGGAGCCTGTCCTGTGACCACGGACGTGATTATGCGAGTTAATGTGAAAACAACAACAACAACAACAACAACAACAACGGGCGGACCCGTCACTATCCAAGCGGTTTCGTTTCCTGGGGATACCGGGGAGAGTATTTTTCAAGTTCGATATGGGGAAAATCTGAAAAAGGTTTATTATTGTAGATGGTGGGATTCGAACCCACGACCCAAAAACCCATGGTCTGTCGACGACGCCATTTGTTAAGGGATCAGAGAGGTATTAGTCCGTTTGACCACTTGCAAAAGGTTAACCCATAGCTTACCCAAACTAAGCCTTATAACATTTCTTAACTTGTTAGGGCGGGGACACAGCGTGTTCCCTGCAGGTCTCCCTGTTGAGTAGGTCCTCGGTGAGTACTCACTTTCTTAGCCGTATGTAGTAGAGAAGCAGCTTGATTATTTCCACAGAGCCTCGGATAGCAACTGAGCACCGAGGCGCATGCCTCGATTTCATTTCCTGACTACCCCGAATAGATAACGCCAACCTATCATACGAAAACGGTCAGTTACCCATCAAATCAGATAATTGCAGGCCTTTTAAGGCCGTACCTTAACACTACCATATTCACACTACGTGATGCGATCAATCCCCCCTTGCGCGGAGTTAGGGTTCTCCACCCCGCACAATATGATCTACAGCAGTAACTCGATAAGAATAATGGCGACCGCCAACAAAAAAACAAAAAAAAGCGGTACCCTGGTTGTCTAGCTCACGCAGTGATTGGCATGTTTTACAGCGTCGTTGCCAATGAGCGCCAACCTCAATATACATATACAGCGTCGGTGCAACCGAGGCCAACCAGTATATATACTTTTTTCAATTAATTTTATTTTAAGTGTATATTTTAGTATGCCGGGGAAGATCGGGGGGGGTCCATTGGAACTTGAAGACCACATGAATTGGAGCTACTGCACGGATGGCAGCAAAGAGATGATACCGCTTGTCGGGTAGTGTTTAAAACCCTGGTACATTTTGATGTTTGGTGGGGTGGCGGGGGAGGTAGGTGGGCATGTGCGTGGGTGTGTGTCCGGGGAGGCGGGGGGCGGAAGGGGATGGGAGGGAAATATTCTATCTGCATGCTAAACTGTAAACGCAGATGCCCAATGTTTCAAACACAAACTATAAGGGAATGGTGTTGTTTGTACGTTAATGATAGTGATTTACTACCACTGGTATTCGTAATACACATACCACGATACTAGTACCTGGTACGTAATTATCGTGCCCACCGGGTATCATACTTGAAAGAATTGCTGTACTACAAGGGCTCCGCATGGGTAGGGCAGGGCAGCACTTCGACTTGTTCGATTCAATATTTGATAGAGAGTAAAAATCGTTACCACACAACACATAGTCTACGCGTATACAACGTAAAATAATGCCAAGAGATTGATATAGACTCACAGTAGACTACTTACGACCCACGACCGGCACGCACATCATCATGAGAGCAGCGATCGTCTTTTTTTCAAGGGTTATTTTTACGAGGCAGTAGTACAACATGTTACTGACGTCACTGATTTTTGTAGACTTTGTAGAAGAGTTGTATACCCTTCACGGGGAACGACCCGCCGCAATTTTCAATTTTCAGGCACGGGCGTCGTAGCTGCGCTGCAACCTGTCATATAACTCGGGAAGGAGGGGCGATGATTGATATCTGTACTGTGGTTTTTGGTTCCATTGCTCTTGTTTCACTGAATGCCCGCGGGTCGTCACTCTGACAGCACTCCAGACAGCAGGCGCGTTCATCTATACTCACAATTACCGTGCGGTTCGTACGGTGCAGGCAGCCCAACCGCTGTAGTTTGTAGCCGCGAGTTGGTTAGTTGCGGGGACGGGGGAACTCCACGCTGTAGTTGAGTGGGTACCCGCGGCCATGTGAGTTCAGTTAGCACATTTGACCTTTTCACTTGTTGTGCGCCTTTTTCCGTATCGTGCGTTTTTAGGCGGAAAAGAGTAGTATTTCCCTGACGACTTTTGATTCCACTTGGTTTTTCGGATCTTCCTAGGGCTCCAGCACCTTTGTGTGACCACGGACTCTAGATTTTTGACAAGAGTTAATGTGAGACAAACAACAACAACAACTTACTTCTTCTGTCGTTTCCTCCGGGCCGTTTCTTCGTTTCTTGCGTGAATCCGATTCCGAGCTTCAGCATATATATTTCGATCGGATAAATCCGAGCCCACGCAGACTGAATCTCTAGTCTGGCCACGTAGAGACGTTTCGAGTGCGTTTCTTGACGTTTCGACTCAACCAAGCATCCAGGGCCAGCAGAGGGATGGCCAAATGTTTGCTGCATGTTCTCTACGTAGCAACTGACAGGCGCGCACTGAGCCAGCTTCTTCTGTTACTACATGCATGATACCGTAATATCTAGATCCGAGGCTCGCAGACCGACTGGGTCTCTGTGTGTGTAGTGATCGCGGAGGGACTTGCTGACGGTATTCTAGGCGTGAAACACGATGTCGATGCCTTCGTCATTCAATTCCTCGAATGCTCTTATAGTAATGCTGCTACTTGTTGCTGTAGACCACCGTCGCCTGATCGATGGAATATTAGTAGTACGCGATAGCACTGAGCTAAGAATTCGATAGTTAAGAATTTCAGGCTCGATCGAGTTTTAGACGAAAATACAAACATATCATACCTGGCATGGCCTTTTTGTCTGATTGCTGGTCGCTCATTGGCCGGAGATCGTACAGAAAGTAACTGTCATCTGGGGACAATAGGGTCCATTTCCAGAATCATGAATCGTTCACACATATACAACTCCGGCAATCCGGGAACGAACACGGATATATCACCAGAATTGATACCTCCCCGCACAGTGTGGAAACCCCCAATGCCACCGACCGGCCCATACCTAATTAGCTGCGGTTCGTATATTATAGAGCCAGCTCCACCCGGGGACGAGAGGGTCCCATCCCCGGTCCCGGGGTAATTCCATATATCTAAAAATTAGACAAACAGGGGAATAAAACCGAGTTATCTCGGGTCGACACCGCCCCCCCGGTGTGGAAACCCCAGTTCCATTGGCTAGAATCGCTGATTGGTTCGAGCTCCACAGCGGCCCCCCACCCTAGTAGGAGGATGATAAAGGCTCACCAACCAATGGGGGGCAATTCCGTCGCACACGGAGGAGATAAGGCCCCATCCCCGGTTCAGAAATCCTCCGAATCTCTGCAGCTCCAACAACGCGGGAACTATAATGATGACCTCCCGGGTCGATATACCTCCCCGCACGGCGTGTCACCCCGACTTCATTGGCTTATTTCTCGTGATTGGCTGGTAGGCTTTGACACCAATAAGCTCACAATGATTTCGACCGAGTCGGGTTTTCTCGCATACTTCTCGCATACGGCAAACATTTGCAATGCGAGCGCAGTTCAATGAGTTATTCGCATGATAATAGGTCGCACAAAAAAGCGATTTTGAGCCGATATCAGGTTGGCGTGCCGAGCAAGCACGCTCAAAATGAATATGAGAAACACTTGAACAGCAACAGCATCACCAAACGCAATCTAAATGGACGAATTAGAGCCACTTGTATGCAGGATTCAGGCTCCCCCGGTTATAAGCACAATTAGTTTCACACAGAAAAGGAGTGTATAAAGAAAAACGACAAAATAATAAGTGGAAGTTAAGACTGGCACGACTCGAGAATAATAACCAACCGTGGAAAAAAGCCTGAAATTTGGCAAAAACAGTGGATATTTGACTCACTGCCATAATGATCGAATAATCGTAGAAAACTTGCTGCCCGAATAATCACCACTTTGTCGCTTATGCGGCACCGAAAAGAATCGCTGGAAATCCCGATTCCATTCGCTTATTGGGTCAGAAACCTAAGCTCGCTAATATTTTCGTGGGTTTTCTTGCATACCACTCGCGCAGGGCAAACAATTGTCATGCAACCGCAATTCGTACCAAACGCTCGACCCCGGGATGAATCTATACAGTTGGTGCTCAGACCGTCACGATGAAGCCATTCGGCACCTAAGAAGAGCGGTCAAATCGCCATGTTCCGGCATACTAACAGCCATATACATTACAGAAAAAAAAATTGCCCACAGCAGATAAGAGCAATGAGTCCCTGCTTCGGCTTGACACAGGGTGATCTTGAATCGAAATATAACGCCCCTTTTCTTTCTTCTCTGTCTTTCTTTTTCTTTCCTTTTTTCCAATTGACTTGCGTCTGACGTGCGTATGCGTAGTGCTAAGTACCACGAGATATTTGCGCAGAAGATCCCAATTTTGTATGATGCTGCTATATCGTCGATTGCTGTGGCGCACAGGAGATACTGTCAAGAAGATCCCCATTACTCTGTATCATCGTTTAATTCCTGGCGATTACAAGAAAATGATATTTTCAAGATCCCCCTATATTTTACTGTCATCAATTAATTGCTGGCGCACACTATGTACTGACCAGCAACTACAACAGTCAGTAGCCAGCGCAACAATTCTTGCAACCACACAACAAAGCGTTCGAAGCATTACTACCTTGCTGATCACACCTACCTTTAGAAGTGCATCCACGTTTCGTTTATGGGGATAAATATACATGGAATTAGTGTGGGATATTTGTTATGCGGCCCTGAAAGATGGATCGTTGATCGTGGACCAATATACACGGAACGACTCTTTGGAGCGGCGATGAAAAAAAAACTGACAAAACATTGTTTCTCGTACTGCTGCGGTTATTAAAAGCGACTCCGTTCGTTGTGTTTATTTTATTTTTTTCCATGGTCTGGCCTGTTTTGTTGTGTTCTCGTACCCGGTACGCTAGCATTCCGCTTGCTTTATAGCTTGATTAATTGCGATGGTTTGGTTTACTCTGTCTCACAGTCTGCGACCACATAATAATAACTTGTATCTCTCCGGGATAAATCAACACGGACACTGGGTGTAATGATGTCGTTGGGTAGGGAACGGCCCCCCTCGAAGACAACGAACGCTCGAACAAAGGTATTCAAGCTTGAAATCCGATATCGAAAAGCAACGACACAGAGTCGTACGATGTGAACGCTTCGAGGTGCGACCATGAAAAAAGTGTGGTGGGGACGAAATTAGAAGCCAATTTGGAAATGATGCCAACTTGGAAATACATGTTTTCCCATATACTTTTTCATTCAAGCTCTGCAATATGCCAAGATCCAAGAATAGCTCGGGCACATGCCGCCCAAAATACAAAAATTTACACACTTCTCGCTTGTCTCGCTTAGCCCACGTACCCGATCCCGGCCAGGTGCGGAACGGATACGGCAGGGCGAGGGGCGTTTGAGCCGCCCGCCGAAGACAGCGCTCGAACGAAGCGATTTGACCGAGAATTCCAGTTCTGAGAATCGCATTCTGAGGCCTAGACGAA